>NIUQ01004149.1:0-14720 GCA_002796945.1 Plectus sambesii
GCGAATATCATCGCCTGCGCCAACAATAGCGGACTACACGCACAGTCCATTTTTCATTGACCAACTGCAAGCTTTCGACGTATGGCTCGAGTACGGCGTGGAAGAACATCAGCCGCCTCAACAGCTGCCCGTCGTTCTTCAGGTGCTACTCAGTCAGGTGGGTGCCAATTTCAAATTTTCAAAATCAGCCCGTGTCGCTGCAACAAGTGCCAGCGATAGGCGATTTTGAAATAATTAAACGCTGAATTTCTGTTCTTTATGTTTTTATGCGCTAAATCGAAGAATTCATAGCAAAGTTTTTACCTCTAGCAGCCTGAGCATCCTATGATCTTTCCTTTCCTTGCTCCTTTCGCCCATTTTGAAGCCAATATCGTCGTAAATTTTAATTCCACACCTTCGATTTGCATTATATTTAGGTCAACTTATTTTTATTTGAGATTAAACCATTGTTCAAAATCTAGCAAAGAGTGAAGTCGACGTCATTTGTCATTAAACTAATTGCTAAATCATCTCCGATCATTAATTCCACTGATTTTTTTTCAGGTACATCGGGTGCGAGCGTTGGAGTTGCTCTCGCGATTTCTGGACCTCGGATCGTGGGCGGTGGGCTTCGCGCTGTCGGTGGGAATATTCCCCTACGTGCTGAAGCTGCTACAAAGCGATACAAAAGAGTTGCGACCGTGGCTGTCGTTCATATGGGCGAAGATTCTGGCGGTCGACCCGGCATGCCAGTCGGATCTCGTGAAGGACAACGGCTTCATCTATTTCATCAAGATTCTCAACGATCCCACGCTCGACGCGCGCAAGAAGATTGTCCCCGCGTTTGTCACCGCGACGCTCATTGAGAATTGCTACAGGTGCAGTATAGTTTCTTCGCGAGGAAGAATAAATCTTAAAATTGAACAAGGCAAACTGCTTCAAAAGTCGATAGCGCTTCTTTCTATCAATTTATGCACTCGAAAAACCAAGAAAAAGATTATTATTTTTGGTAAAAAAATCAGTATTTTCGCCCCGATAAGCGAACCCATCTTAGTCAACTAGGATGCCTGACTCGATTTCTTCTTTCTCACAATCAAATTTAATGAAGGCCCGGTACAGCGGGTCCGCCTTGACCCTAGCGATGTTAATTTTGTCGTATTTAGACCCGGCCAGGAGGCGCTGACGCAGAACAACTACGTGACGATTTGCATGGAGCTGCTGTCGGACGGCGAGTTGAGTCAGTGTCCAATGCTGCGTCTGTGGCTGTTGATCGGAATGGGACGTTTGTGGGCCGACTGCAACGACGCTCGGTGGCAGGCGGTTCGTCTGGTCGCCTATGATCGCGTAAGTTTTATACGCCGACGCGTTGTTGCTTGTGATGATTGGTGTTGATTCTTGCAGGTCGCTCACTACTTGGCCGACCCCGTGCCCGAAGTGCGCGCCTCCGCCATCTACGCGCTCGGCTCCCTCATCAGCAATCGCTCCGAGAACAACGAGCACGCCACTCAGGTTTGCCCTACTGTACCCTCCCTCCCCCACTCTACTCTTTCCATTCGAACATTAATTTGCATTCATGTTCGAAACGTTCGCGCGACCTCTCTCTCTGGGCGCCATGCTTTCATCGCCGTACTCGGTGGATTTTTATTCCGATAATTATATCCGAGTCCGACTTACGCTTAGAACAGCGCTCTATAGCGGCAACTGCTCGACTGCGAATGAGTGGTCGATGTTTGATTGGTCGGGGGCGGAGCGAGGATGCTTGATTGTTGATTGTGTCTTTGATTCGAGTCGCTGAGGGAGTCGTCTCGACTGACGCCGACAACTAACCCTTATTATCCGGGATTTATGGCGGCTGGCAAATTTCCATAGGCTGCTGTTGCGGGGCGGTGCGGAGATTCCTTGCACGAGTTTGAGCTTGAGCAGTTCAAATAACGTGAATTCCTCAATAAGACACACTTTGCTTTAGATTGACCATCAAATTAGCTTGAAATTGGCAAACGAGTCAACATACGACGGGTCGACGCTCGTTCGCGCCGAGTTAGCCGTCGCCTTGCACTGGTTCGTGCTCGACTTCGAGGACCAATTCGCCACACTCGTCTACGCGCTCGATCGGTCGCTGGAGGTGGCTAACTGGGACAGCGACGAGGATCGCTTCAACAGTCTTCCTCGAGGCCGCCCTCGACAGCTTCAAGCCGCACACATCGAGACAGTGCCTAATTTTCACCGGTCCCTTTCAACCAACCAAGTCGGCGGTGGTGAGTAATTTCTTATGCATCACAGCCGCTGACCGAGTAAACTGTCATGGTCACTATAGCCGTATTTTGAGGTTTAATTATTGCATTCGGCAGGAAATGTGCGAATACAAATATATATCGCTTTATCGCTATTGCGGTAGATAGTTTAAAGTAGCTTTGAAAGCGTTGCATCCGCAAGAAGGTCGCGGTGGGGCGATGTAAGGGACTGTTGGTATCTCCTCGCACGCTGTTTAACAAGTCGGTGGTTGTGACGCAAGTTGTACGATGTTCTTGAATCAGCCGATAATGTTGCAGACGTGAATTTTTCGCCGGGAGGCACCAGGGCGACGACGGTCGACTTATACAACTATCCGTCCGCTCCGACTACCTCTATCGACCGCTATCAAAACCGAATAACGCGACAGATCGACCAGTTGGCGGTGAAGACTTTCACAAATGCATACGAGACAATTTGGCTCGTTTTCCTCCGTCTCGCCGTCGATCCAATGCCCGAAGTCGCCAAATGCGCGCGTACCGTCGTTGACCACATCAGCAAACAAGCGGCCGTTGTCGCCGCGAAGACGGCCGAAAAGTTGGCGCTTAAGAAGACGCCGAAGAAGACGGCCTCCAAGGACGACAGCCAAATGGCCCAACGACCGCCGATGTTCGTCGTCGGCTCGCCGGCCAATCACGCCATTGTTCCCGACCCAGACGCGGCCTCTAACTCTCACCAGTCTCCCCAACCTACAGTATCCGTAGGCAGGCACGCTCGCTTCCCGTCTGCCGACGACTCCGAAGCCAAGGCGAACGCCGGTCCGACTCCCAGTTTCCATCCCATTCTTTTCACGCCGAAACGCAAAGATATCTTCGGTCCCGGGCCAGTTAGACCCGCGAATGAGCCGGCGCCGACGAAAAAGGCGCTGATTGGCACTGAATTCGTCGCCTGGTGCTCGAAACGATTCGCCATGCCGCTGTTGGACACGTTGAAGGACTCGAACGGCGATGGCGTCAACGATCGGATGGTGACGAAGGCGGCGGCGAGCGACTGGGCGCACCACGTGTCGGACGCGCTAACGGAGCACGCCGACCGCGAGCTGGCAAGGCTCGCGCGCAACCCAAATCATCGCTTGGAGACGCAGAAGTTTGTCGGGCGCAACCAGCGACCCGCTTCCGCCCTGGCCTTCAGCCATCTACGACCCCATCTCTGCGCCGCCGACGCTCGAACGGTCACCGTATGGGACTGGGAGCGCGCCGCGATCGTCAAGGGCTTTCTGAACCACGAAGTGAACAGCGCGACCCCCGACTCGCTGTCCTTCCTGGAAACGATCAACCCGATGACGGCGGAGCTGCTCATCACAGCGACCAGTCGCGGCGTGCTGCGAATTTGGGACACTGGACTGAATTCCGAGACCGGCCAGGAGACCGCCAAGTTGGTCACCGCCGCTCATCTCGTCAAGGATATTCCTCGATTAACCGACTCACCCACCACCGTCTACCAGTACGTATTTCATTGTCTTTCTGTCTCAAAATTCTGAAAGTTCGATTTTCGCTCAACCGTTTCAGTTGGAGGTTATACTTATGTAGGCTAAGAGAATATTTTTGAGTCAAACCTATATATTTATCTATATGTAGATGCTTAGGCTTAAATAGAGACGGGGGAGGCGGGCCAGCTCACAAAGCCCTGGTGTAGGTTACGGTGCCTTAATGCAATTACATTTTGGCCGATGATTAAAATTGTATTATTCAGTTGGGAGCAAGACCGAGGCATTCTACTCGCCGCCGGCGACATGCGTGTTTGCCGCCTTTGGGATGCACACAGTGAACGCAAGATACAGGATCTGGCCGTCGGCGGCGGTTCCAAGTGCGTCGTCACCTCCGTCAGCGCCGATATCGGCGGCAGTCAACTGGTGGCGCTCGGTACAACCTTTGGTTTTTTGTTACAGCGTCAGCTCGCGATATGCATTTATTACTTCCGTTATTACAAACGCGCGGGCAAGCTAAGATATTCGATTAGAAATTGCTTTCGCCTAATAATACATTTTGGCTCTTCTCCCCGGGATGGGAAGCGAGAAGCGGCGCATCGATTGGTCTAGCGGCATTAAGGCTAAATTTAGCTCGGTGTTTACGCAGTGGTGCGAAACGATTGCGCGTGACCGATAGATGGTGGACGATCAATGATTGCAGGACCCGGTGACGTCGGTTTCTGTGTCATCTCAAGGTACTGCGCAGTTGCTCGCCATGAACGTTCAGTCGAATGGAAGGTTGATCGCTTGCGCAACAACTGCACCCGCCGTAAAGATCTTCGACTTAGAGGGCAAGGCGTTGAGCGCAATCCGATACCACGACGGCATTATGGGCACCCGTCTAGGGGAGGTGGCTTCTGTCGCCTTTCATCCGTATCGTTTGTCCTTGGCGGTCGCCAGCAGAGACTCCTACGTCGCCGTCTACGGCATGCCTTAATCCGCGCTGCTCGAACGAGATTTTCAACTTTCGGCGTCAATGTCGATCAACCGCCTACCCGCCATGCCACTGCGCGCAAATTTTTACTGTTGAATTGCTTGCGCGCGAAATTGTGATATATATATGTTTACCCTTTGACCAGTGTACCTAATCTGGATTGACGAATATGCTCAGGATAGTGCTGAAGTTCTATCTGTTCGATTTTGCTGTATATTATTGAAGTGCTGCAAATATTCTCGACTCCGCTGCCAAACGGTGTAATCATTAGTTGCAGTCAATCGACTTGCTCAAGCGAATTGGCGTTAAATTTCAGATAGATAGCGCATCATTGATTGGTTATTGATTGATTTGTTGATTGATTGTATGTTCATTGTTGGTGAGTGAAAATAAAGTTTTTATAACGCTACAAAAGTAGTTATTTGCGCGCGCAGTACTGTACAATTCCGCAGGAATAGGAGAGAAATTTCGTGCTATTTGATAGCGAATTAAATGATAGGAGCTCAGAATGCATTATCAGCCCAGTTAGATATGAACTTCATGAGGTCGACGACGGAGACGGCGGCCACTGGGATCTTGCGTTGGTCGAGCACAAACAAGCACTGGAATTGGTCGAGGGCGATAAGCTCCATCGCTTCGCCGATTGTGTCTTCAGACGAGCAGAACGGATGGATGCGTGTGTGCGCGCGATTCTCGATCGCCTCCGCCGCCGTCATCGACAATACATCCAGGTAATTCATTGAGTTCTTCTCCGCCAATATATCGATGACGTCGCGCTTTGTTAACACGTCTTCAGCGGCTCCGTTGTCGTCGACGACTGGCACGCTTGAAATCTTCTTGTCGAGGAAAATTTTAATTACACTGCGCAAGTTGGTGTCGTGAGTGGCCTAAAAATGGAATGCTTTTCGTCCATATAGCAATGCAGTGCAGCACCTGCGCTACATCGCCCCAGCAGCCAACGTGCGCATCGAGAAGCGACTCTCGAGTATAGGGAGCAATCTTCCAGTGAGTTTCCAGCTAAATTCAAGGTACACCTAAAATCTGTGTCATTTCGTTATGATCGAACCTGCTTAACCAACGGCTCAGAGAAGATATCTTTATGGGAGAGCAAGTAAAGAACGTCTCTTGCTTTGAAGCCGTGCGCGTCAACTTGCATTATGGGTAGTTGGTGAATGTGATGCTCGCAGAACAGCTGGGATGCGTCCCACAGGCTATAAATGGCTATTCTGAGACGATTGCATTTCAGTGCATAAAATCGGATCCTACAAAACGTAAAAGCAGTCGGTTTCCAAATTTTCAGAATTTGATTTCAGACAGCGGTTTCATTTTGTGTGCTTTTACTTATGTAGAGATTGGAACTAGGGCTAGAGGCGTGAGCGCGACATGAAATTAGCTCAGCTTCAGATTACGATACTTTTGCATTATGTTGTACCCCCAATGTAACCCAAAATGGTGCGCGTGCCTTTGCTCTGTATCGCCCGTTAGTAGTCTCACTGTGTGCTGCGATCGCATATAGTCGCCGAGCGTTTTCTCACTGATCATCGGGTTGTTCTCCATATAGAGTACAGCCTGGAGACAGTCGGTATGGGAAAAGACGCTTTCGATGGTGTGCTGGTTGCTGTCAACGACCAAGACGGCGGGCGCGGACGACTGTTGGACAGCAACCAACGCCTTGTGCAACTGAATCATCTTCTTCGTAAAATGACATCAACAAACTCGCTCACCGTGATCGTCGAATCGAACATCACTACGACGCCATTGACAGGTGCCAAGTCATAGCACGTGACTGACTCGAGATAATGACGATAAGGATCTTCGCCTTTGTCTGAGGCAAACAACACAATCGTCGTTTACTCTATTCCATATTCCAAGGGGGCACTCACCGAATGTTGTTAACAGCTCGTATTCCCATAACCCAGACGTACGACGCATGATCGCGTAATCCTAAACGCTTTGTCCATATGTAATTATGACCGAAGTAGACTTACGCCAAATGGTCTCTGTAGTCCTGGAGACGGGGCGCTGTACTTTCGGCTGACACATGATGATCGCTCTCCTTCACTGTCGCTGTCGACCGAGTACAAATCGTGGCTTCCAGCGCTCATACGTCGCTTGCTTACCTGTATAGGCTGCTGCAAGCGGACTGTTGCAAAATTTCTATTGCAATACTTTAATAGAATAAGAGTGGCGTACAGCTCGCAGCACCCTTACATGTATCTTAATATGTGTCTTTAAAGCCAACTGTCCCTTTCTTAAGCTAGACGATTAATTAAACGAGACACCTTTTTCTTGTGGAATCGAATGTGGTCTCGCAATCCATGGATAATGGAACTCTTCCTCGATCCGCTGTCACTGGTGGACAGCGGAGGAGTGCCGGGCAAAGAGAAGTCCTGCGAATGTTGGTAGATGTTCATCTGTGCGGCCAGCGACGAGCTCTCATCGTAGTAGTCGCGTTCGCGACTGGCAATGTAACTGCTTTTGCAAACAATCGACGCCGTTCCTTTGAAAGTGTTGTAATAGGACTAAAAACACGCTTTGGTAGTTGCGCCGCGAAAGACGAAAACAACGACTAAGCGACCTGCAGCCATAGGCATCGGGCGATCGACCGACCGGCCGCGTATGCCGATAGAACGCGCAATGCGCTGCGTGGAACCGAGCCAACACCGCGTCTCGGTCGAAGAGAAAGTGTTTACACCAGTCTCGTGGCTCCCCGGACTGCTGGCGATTGAATTTTGAAAGCAGGCTCAGCAGCGTTGATTTCTCACGCATAAATGTATTTCGTAACCGAACGAACACTAACTCCTTCGCCAAATCATTCTTATAGGCTGTTGACAATGCGTGTTTTGGCCGATTTGGGGTTTGCGTGTGGCGCATGTCAGTTGCATGTTACAAACGCGTCATGTCGTGGTATTTGGTCTTTCATTTGTTGTTCAAATGATTCATTGACCCCAGCAATCTTTGCAACGGTTTTAAACTTCAAACTTTAGTCAACAACATTGGTCAACAACAAAAATAACGCTGTGATGATAATGCATGTGTAAACATGTAACTTACACTACATGTATATATAGCATCTTCAAGAATATTTGTGGTTGTCGCTGAATACTGAGTCATATGACAAACTGACAATAATTCCTTTGACGACATCGCCCAACATCGCTCAGAAGAGAGCCACACAAAGTTTGCTGCTAACCGATGCTTTGAATGGACCATCATAAGAAGCTACAAGAGCTGTAGGCACTGCCGAAGTCATTTTTGCGCGTTTATCGCCTACAGTAGTTATTCATTCACTGCACTAAAGTGCGCGCATGGTGGGGTGACACCCACACTGTACGAGGTCATATACGAGTCCACCGAAGGATCAATCAATTTATTACGGGATCAAAAATAGTTTAATTTGAAACCTATACAACTTAAAAGAGATTATAACGTTGTGCTTGAATATGCCAAGCTCGGTTTGATTGAACACTTGGTAGCCGCGTTATGGTCGTCTGAAAGTTTGCTTTTTCGATTTGGTCTCAAAAAATTGTTCAGTCGGTTCTTTGACAAAACTATTGATGAAGACAAGAAGGTTATGGAATGTCATAAGCGAGACATTATTTGACTCGTTCACGCACAGACTAGAGTGCTATAGACAAGTGATGTTTCAGTGGACCATAACATGCAGGACTTGCTCTTAGACAGACTGTACTATTCCGAGACAGCGATCGAAGATCACAGTTGCGTTATTGTAAACAATCGTTGCCGCACCCCAATAATGTGAACTTACCAAGAGCAGCAGTTGCACACAACGATATCTGTGCATATTAGCGCAATGAATTGCCTATATTTGTTCGCTCGCAACTGCTGTAGTTGGAAAGTTCACATTAATGGGAGGCGGAAACGAATGTTTACAACAGCGCAACTGAGACAGCTAATTGTTGTCTGATAGTGTAATGTCTGGTACCGCAATCAACGTCAGGCAGCGTTCATGACCTTGAAGACATGGGCGTTCCGGACAATCCCGTGTCATTTACCTCTACAGATTCGCAAAAGAGCTCCATAAATGTCGCGTTTTTGGAAAGTACTTTCAGTAGACGACGCAGCCCCTGTGGCTGGCAGTTGGAAGATGAAACTCGCCATCTTCATCCCCGTCCTTGTCATTCTCATTGTGTGAGAGGTGGAAGAGAGTACCCCTTGCGTGAAAACAGTTCCCGTAGATGATCTACGGGAATTCGTAACCCAAACGGTGGTGACGCCAGGCCCGATGACTTCAGGTACAACGACCACAGGTAACATAACCTCAGTTTTTGTTACGAAGAATAAGATTTATTTTCTACTTATATCTCCAACATTAGCTTCACTTCTTCAATACAAAGCGAATAACTGCCGTTTATTCAGAAACTTTTGGAACGGCCCGAGTTGCATGCAATATGCGGCTGTTATCACATTGCACTTGATTACATTGCTAAAAATTATGACATACTTTTCATGCCATGTCGTGAACTGCCTTGTCGCAAATCGTCAAAAAAAACATGCTGCGCAATGTCCAAACAGTTTTCGATTACTCTAAAATTAATACATTAGAGAAACAATGTAATCGAAGTGGTTCCAGATCGTGAACCAAAAAATAGAAGCTTTCCATGAGTGAAAGATAAATAGTATTACCTTGATGGCTCCTTGATTTAAAACCCTTTCATTTAGCCTGCAACTGCCCGGCGCTTAATACACTTCCGAACATCACTCCAGGAACGCTGTCCTTCTCTGGCGATCAATGCGTTCAGGCGGTACTGGACTGTACCGCGCTTCCCACCTATGCTCTAAATAAAAGTAAGTTATTTGAATGTGCTGGAGTCTTTCAATTAAAGTGACTAATGTTTTTAATTCATCTTTATTGGCATTTTAAAACCATTATTTGAATGTTTGCAAAATAAAAATACACGGTGTTCAATGTCGCTGGAGATTTTCAATGAATTTTAATCAATGAATTTTAACTTCAGCTTCATTCAAAATATGCATACGCTCAACATCTTTTATTTTCAGGCAAGTTGAATACCTTAACGATACCAGTACCTGCTAATACCCCTATTAGAGCAGATATTGCTTGCTCGACTAGCGGTTTTTGGACTGTCAATGGGGGCAAAGAGTTCAACAGTTCTCCTATGATCTATAGAAGAACATCATATTTGTATCCGTTGCATATTTTTCTGTTATGTGTGAATTCATGGCTAGTTGATAATACAAGCATGAGAATAAAGATATTTCATACATTTAATAAAATACTCACGCCCCGACATACCGCTTTTATACGACTACGTCGTAATTGGAATGAAACTCTCACTCAAAAATATTTTTACTCTTATTTGCTGGTTGTTAGAAGTGTCGTGGTATTTGAGTTGATGGTCAATAAATTTACAACTAACGTTTAACCGACAAATTCAAAGATGATACGGCCGAAGCGCGTTGGTCTTGTCCATGGGTGTGACGATCTTGCAATTGATGCGTTCGCAGTCAATAGCAGATCACGTTTTCATTGGGCAGAGTCAAGGAGACGTGTATCCTTTTCAGTTAGGTCTTAAAATCGGCTTGACTCCTCCTCATCGAGTCGCAAGTGAAAAGTGATATTCATTACACCGTTAATGATTGCTATCAAGTCTGCTTTTTGCCTAATTATCGGAGATCCATGCCGCCCTTATCAGCAGCCAGATACCGTCTGTTTATTCTGCAGAAATAACACACGTTGTTTGATGTGTTAAGCATGCTATTGATTCTTAGTTTTATAACTTTAAAAATCAAATTAAGAGCCGAGCAAGTATCCAACAAATTTTCCATCATAAAGCGGAGGACACAATCTAATGTAACAGTATTATGCTTTACATACTGAATAAAAAGGAGTCATTAAGAGAGTTTAAACGCGATCTTAGTTGAGGTCCACTCGGCGTCGCGCAACAAATTTACTCAATTACCTTTGCGTCTTAAGACTCAAAGTATGTACCGTATGCGAGGAAATGTGCGGCAACGTCGCATTGGCCACATCGACGAACAGGCACAAAAAGTGACTCGTCTCACAAACGCCAGCAGTTTGGCATAATTGCGCAATTTAAGTGTTAGAATGCATTTAAAGCGCGCATAATGGAATAGCTTAATGTAAAGCGGGTGAGCGAGACAAGATGTTCAACTGGGACTCGGTGCGGCGTTTCGCTGAAACGGTGTACATATACGTGGTTCGCGCGACATTTAAATGGGTTCTACACGTGCTAACTGGACGATCTGAAGTGGAACGTCTGCTGGAAGCGGCAGTGAAGAGCAAGAACCGAGCTACCACAGTGTACGGAATCGAGAATGCGTTGTTGCTGTCGAAGAGTTTGGCACTGCGCCAACTGCCCGACTCGTGCCCGCCCGAGCACGTGGGCAGCGCCGTCCAGTTGATCGTCAAGTCGAAGGCGATCGATTTTGGAAAGAGGCCGAGCGTTTCACGTCCGCTTGCCCTGGTCGTGGAGCAGATTGTTGGCTACCGACGACTGATTCAACTTGTCGAGGCTGCTCGGCGCGAAAAGTACGACTCAATCGACGGGACGCACGAAGCCAAGCTGTTTCAGGTACTGTTGGGTTGTTTGCATGGGGCTTTATGGGCTAGCAGTTGCCGACTTGCGACTCTTTTTGGTGATTTAAGCTTTCGACTTAAGCCCAAGGTAGGCGCGAAGCTGGAAACCGATGAGCTTGGGGGTTGGGATGGGAATGGGATCGAAGAACTGAGAAGGAATTCCGAAACCTGGAGGGGAAAAATCGATAAAGATATTTGAAAACCCATGGTAATCTTCTGAAAACTGAGAGGGAATGCCGAAAACCGGGGGATCCCCCTCAACGGCTCCCTAAGCATTGCCTGCGGCCTTCACCTTTGAAAAACACGAAAATGCAATGATTGTGAGGACGTCAATGCGAAATTACTCTCGTTTCAGTTGTGGGCGCTGTTGAAGCCGGGCGTGTCGTTGGAAAAGCGCATTACGAAGCAGTGGCAAGAGATTGGCTTCCAGGGCAACGATCCGGCGACGGACTTTCGCGGAATGGGTTTGCTCGGACTGGAACAACTGGTGTACCTGGCGCATTTTGAAAAGGCGGAGGCGCAAATGATGCTATCTCTCTCTCACCACCCGAAACTGGGGTACACTTGGCGCTCTTTTTTCTCTTTTCAAAATCATCGTATCCATTCCCTTTTTTTAGATTCCCCTTTGCAATCGCCGGCATAACGATGACTTCCCTCTCTCGTGAGCTGCTCAATACTGGTCTGCTGAAGAATCACTTCTACAATGCCGTTCTCGGAGTGCCCGTGCTCGTCGACTTTCATCGCGTCTATTGTAATTTTCACGACTATTTTGCTTTTTACACTTTTGTACTCGCAAATTTCGCTTTCAGGCAGGATATTCTCGCTGTTCTGCGCCGCATGGAAACGCGCCGATCCAGCTTCTGTGATGGAATTCAACGTTGTAAAGGAGCAGTTTCATCAAAATCTGATTGCATACTTGCGCAAGGACAATGCCAAACTCGATTCAGCTTGTAATATCTCGCTAATTTATGACGTTTCAACCTAAACGATATTTGTAAACTAACTGTGATTTAATAATTATTGAAAATAATTAAAGTCGCGTATAAGAAATGACAAATTACATGTGTATGCAAAATATTTAACGGAATACTTACAGTTAACTACTGTCTGCCGCATTAAAACTAGCCGGCGCATTCTCTCTTTAGCGTGTGGCGAATCATCAGTTATTTGCACGTCCTCACGAATTGCCGTATTTACTGCTTGGTGCGCACTGTGCAAGTTATTGATTTTTTCGCCACATGCTGAAGAATTTAAACGCCCGTTTCGTTCCGGTGTGGAGGACGGTACGGTAATTTGGTTCCTGAGAACTCAAGGAATCACTTGAATGCCTTCATGTGCTCGCTTCCACTTCAGATGTTCAAAGCATTTGTAGACGATTTTAAAGAACCAAATGTGCGCAATCCCCCACGTAATGACCACAACGGCGACCACCCGTGTCATCGCTGAAAATGCATCTCACTTAAACGCACTTTTTCACTCAGTGAAGCCCTTCATACATTACGTAACGCAATGGGAGGGGCAATTGACGTCGACACAAGCGCACAAGGATTGGGGGTGCACTTAGCACTGTTGCGGAACAAGGGGACCGCTGCAAAAAAACAAAATTCGTAATAAAGATAACAGTTGTTCATTATCTGTATAGTCGACAAATTACATTCTAATAGTCGAAATAGTTAGCCGAAGGCGGCGACTGTCATGTGATAAAAGTGAAATGTGCGCAATCTTGAGCACTGCGCCCCTTGATCGCGCACTCATCTGCTATATACTATTTGCACGAACGGTATGCGCAAGTTTTTAAATGGCGTCAAATGTGCGCATTAATGGAGCAACGTGCAAGACATTGTTCGTAACGACGGCCGAAACTTAACGAAAAGTCTATGGGAGGGGACTATCTGAGAGGTTCAGAGTCGTGGTTACGTGATGTATGAATAACCTTTGTGCATCATACGTCCATAATCGTGTCGTTCATCTTCGAAAGGCGACACAAACATGAACATGCCCCCAATGATGAACGAAGCTGCTGTGACGCACTGTGAAAGAAAGGCTGAATTAGTAAGTGATAGGGAAGAAGTATCTCTCTGCTAACCATTTTGGCGAGAAAGGGGACCAGGTATGCCGGTCGATCTTTTGTAATGCCGAGATACAGGAGATACATGACTCCAATGGCGACGAAAATCCAGATCAACCAGCCTGGCCTACCGTTCGACATCATCCACCAGCATAGTGACGCCGTTTCGGCGCACTTGAATAGTCCGATGATTTTCGTCGCAGTCTAGACGGTAATCAGCTGAACGTGGACTTGCTCGTCATTAATAGTGTTTAACCGGGATATGGACGCTGAGGGTATTTGACTATGCTCCCCAAAGGGTCCCTAACGCTTTCGGTTCGCGTGGCTTCGGCGTATGACAAAGTTTTTTCAGTAGAATATGAAGAAAGCACTTCGTTTGATATAAAATATAACTGCATCGATGTATATTGGACGAAAATGGCACCGACCTTTTAAAAAACGCCACCAACTGGGTTAGTGAAATTTCTCGGAGAATCTTCCCCCAAGCCGCCCGGCCAACTCGCCAAAGTTCAAACCCATGCTCATATTAGATTGTTCCGCACCACGACATGGATTGAGCCGAAGCAGACTTTGCTGGAGCCGTCAGCCATAGCAGCGGCCGGTTGCTTGGTGCACTGAGTGCGTTAGGTGGTGGGAGGGTTGATTACAAAGCCGTCACTAGCATCTGGGCTATGTCTCACTGAGCCGATGCTCGTTCATTGTGTCTGCTGCCATTTGCTGCTGTGTGGACCGATTGCTCTGATCTGCGACTAATTTCCAGCTGCAGTGACTTAGAAAAGTATTCGAATGCACTATTTTCGGCGATTTTTGTCAGCGTATTGCAAAACTAATTGAATTGGCGGTGAAAAATAGCATGTTGCCGGAGTGTCTTGAAAATGTGCCCTCCCTGGAACAAGTTTTCAGGGAGCAGCATAAGCTTTCAACGGTAGTGTTTCAGCGTACCATGCATTTTAGTATGTTTTTTGAAAAGTCATGTTTTTCCTAAATCTGTCGCTGAGAAAATATCTTATTGCATCTCGAAAATAATCTTCGAGGAGGGGCGCATTTTCGAGAAGACACAGTCCAGTCAGAGATTGTCGCATCACAGTAATGTCGCCTGGTGACAGCGGTTGCAGAAAATGCTCGGTTGATACGCGCTCTTCTCATCATATGGCGATTACATGGTGCGCCGTGAAAGTTTCTTACGAAATTAGAGATTATATCGTACTCAGTAAAACTGATTCATTTCCAATGCCTATCGCGCGCCACGGCGACTGCAAAAGTACTTTCTCCGCACCAGTTTACATTGTTCTCGCTGCCGTGTGCGGGATACTGATCGAACAGGCATTGTGATTGGAACGAAACTAGACGAGCTGATCCGCTTTGGCTAGCAAATCGCTGTGTTACACAGAGAAATGAG
>NIUQ01004150.1:0-14766 GCA_002796945.1 Plectus sambesii
TTTCGACAGAACATTCAAAATTAGATATATAATTAAATTACACTGTTCAATAGGACAAAATAATGCAGAAATATCGAAAAATTTGAACAAACCTAACGTGCCACTACAATATAATTTAATATATAATTTATTTGAATATGTTTTAGATTTTGGCTGTCTTTCACAGTGGAGAAGACACGAGGAAGAGAAAAAGATTCAACATGGCTTCCAGTGAAGATCAAGGTTTGCTTCAGCTCTGTGTACTTGACTATTTTAACCTCAAGACTATAGGTCCTCCGTTTGAATTAAATTCCAGTTTTTCTTTCTAGTATACACTAGGAATGTAATATCAAAAGTACTTCAAATTAAATGTTTTTGCAATAAACCTAATTGTTGGTGAATAAAATTTTTAAAATCCTGCAATGCAGAAGTGAATACAGCATTGAATTTCAGATGATGATGTACTGCTGTCGGCTCTCTATCGGAAAGCTTTGTCTCTAAGTCAAGCAAAGACCGTGCTCAAACAGGAAAACGATATGTTGTCATCGGAGAGTAGAAGGCTCGTGATTGAACTCAACCAACGCGATCAAAAAATTCACGAGCTGAAGAATGTATGCTCAGCTTTTTATCATTGCTCATTGAGCAGGCAGAATTTTGCTAATATTTATTACAGACTTGTAGAAAACAAAAATTGGAACTATTTTGTTGAAGTTAAAATGCTCGGTAGACGAGAATGCCATGGGAATCTAACCATTTGAATGGTGCATCTTTGATATGATGATTATTTGTTAACGCCTGTCTTCTTTGCTTCTACAAATAATTATTTACATGTTATTGCTACCATTTATTTTTTCATTTGTTTAAATTCGATTTTCAAAGGTATATTTTTAGATTAATTTTATGCATTAATTTTATAACTTTTCAAAACTCCATAACCTGGGTGGATTCAAGCAACAGGTGGTAATCAAGGCACTCGATTGATCAATCAAATTCATATTCTTATTGATTAGATGATACCTTTATTATAAATTAGAGAAAATTGTCTCTCCAAGCATCGTCTAGTTTATTATAGTAATTTCCCCTTTTAATACTTTTTGAATTTACAGTTAAAATTATCTTTCTGTATACAGCATTGATGACTTGCTTCAATTTTTTTATTTTTAGCCTTAGTATCATCACCAAACGGCTCGGGATAGGCTTGAGGAGCAGCTGGTAGAGTTAGCAGCCGAAATTGAGCGTCTCAAGTTCAACAATCGAACACAAGGTACTCACATTCAGTTTATTCAAGTTGAATAAAAACAACCTTGTTGTAAGTTTATTGTAGTTCCAGTCGCCGTAGGGAGTAGACGTAGATGTCGGCGTGGTTGGGGCTCAACCGGATGTTGCTTATACCGCGACCAACGTCCTAATAGTTTACTAATACGAGGGGGAAAAAGCTAGACACGACCGCTCGGTAGCCGAACAATAACCCAAGTTAACTGTATCAAATGATTATTAGGTATCACAGAGATCACACGGTGTAACAAAGTTCATAATTCAAGGTTTTCGGGGACAATTATGTATAATTAAAGCAAATATCTGAAGACCTAGACGAAAATAAATTTTATTATTTAGGTAATCAGGCGGGATTGAGAACTGATGAATTGAATGTCAGTCATCCAAAACGACAACTCTCCGTTGGCAATGAACCCCTGAATGTCCTCCCACCTAGCCTGATGGGTGACCGAGCACTGAGTGACGCTGGTGTATCGAAATGCACAGAAGCCTATCAAAACAGATGGTGGCACATCAAGCAAGATCTACTGCAGCGCTGTGCACAGCGCAAGCATCAGCTTCAATGCCAGCAGCTTTCGACATCAAGCTGCGATGACAATCGACCATCGACGCAGTTGACAGATGTTGATGCAACACTGCCAGACGACTGTGATAGTCAATGGTCGTTGAATGGCAGCGTTCCAGACATGCCGCAACTCCCTATACTTCCGCAGGCGTACATTGATGGATATAACAAGTGCCTGACTGATGTGGAGATGACAATGTTGAAGACGAGGATCATTCTTCAGGATTCAATGATTATTCATCTGCAGAGCATTTTACAAGCTGTGAATGAGATGATTATTCAAATGCCTGGGTGGGAACTTTTCCTGTAAAAAATTGTTGACTTGATCAAAGCGAATTGTTTCTTCAACTATTGAATGTCATTTTCTGACATATTCATAATTCTCAAGCTTTCCCTTTAAACTAAATAATAGGTACAACATTAGTACCTATTGTATTGATTTAGAATTATTACTTGAAAGTCTATGACTACTGACAAATTATAGAAACTATCTATAATGTGAATAGTGTAGTTTATTACGGTAATTGATGAAACTTGAAATATCTCTTCATCATGTGCAAGTTCTGTCATGATTATAAGCATTTCTTAATCATGCATTACATAAAGTAATCAAAAACAAAATCATAAATGTTTTCGATTATTGAAATATGTTGACTAGAGTGATATGTTTTAGAGGAATGCAGCTGCCTTTGACGGCTGCGATGCAACCATCAATAATGGTTCCACAGCTACAAGATGATCAACAGCAAATGTTGCCACCATCCAATATGCAGTTGCAACAACTACAGCAGCAAATTAATGATGTGCAAGATCAATCTTTCAAGAATGCCGTGTCTCAACTGCAGCCTTTCATGATGGCGCCACATCAGGATGCATCTCATGGTTTTGCAAATGTCAGTTGCATACAGTCTATGTCTGACAGTGACAGTTATGTGCCATTGGCGATGGCAACTATGCGTCATCCAGACAGCAGTCTTGCTTTTGCCGGTATGCCAGCTTTGGCTGAAGTGACAGATGATAGCCTACTGACTCACTCTTTGACACCGATGGAGGACAGTTTCGACTCAGACAAGGTTGACTCTGGTGAGGAGCGCTTCATTGAGGAACAGAAAATGCTGTAGATGCACCAGTGCCTAATCGTTGAGACCAGGACCAAGATTGATTCTGAATTAAGCGCACTATTTCTGCTGTTCCGTTTGATGTCTTTTGATTTAAATTTGCAAATTTTTTTTGGTGTTTATTTAAGTGTTTATAAATTTACGTGCGAATTATTGTAAAGATGTTTATTTGACTGCACATTTGCATTGATTTGAATTATAATTTGAACTTGTATGTACCTGTATATAGACTGAAGTTTAAACCTACACTTTGAATAAAACAGTAAATGTAGTAAGGTTAGATTCTACCTTATTGTTTACGAAAATTTACACTATTTGAATTCTTAGGTCTGGTTAGGAAATCGATCACCTAAAACAGGCAAGGTCTATTTTTCCCGATGCAAAAGACGATAAAAGAACGCCAAATCAGATGCTAAACTTGCTTTTGACGCGAAGCATAAATATAATTGTACTTAAACAATTACTGGCGCTATAATTGTTCCCCGATTTGTCTATTTGTGTAACGTTTCTATACTTGTAGTCTACTTGTAAAAGCAATAGATTAAGGCGAAATACTTTCATCTTTACGGAACAAAACCAAATAAATGACGCACAGTAACAACTGACACATATTTAGTACATTATACTAGCTGTTTTCAGTATCGAGTAGACGGGAGCATTTGGGCAGATATTCGCCGATGCAATCAATTTTCAAAACTTGAAAATTCAGTTAAAGCTCATATTTGTGCGTAGGTATAAAGAATGAGGCTAGGAGATGTGGGAAGAGGATCGACTGTCAGCAACCTCACAAGCTCAACTTCATGTTACGGTGCTTTTCCGTAGAGTTGTGCCCTACTATAATAGATGTACTAAGCCATAATACCGCATGCATAATATACTTCAATACTCGATTCTTATTAGTAATAAACGAATCAATAGAGAAGAATTCTTTGATAGGTTGCGTATACAGTAAATTACAATCTCTCATTTTCCTTTGACTGATGGTGTCTCAACGGGCGATAATCTTCTATATGTCGACAAATTAATGTTTGATGTTCGCCGACATTTTCGCATGCCTGATTCGCGAATTTGGCTGCATTTGCTTGCCTTTCCACATGAGTCTGAAGCCAGAGCGCAGTTCCTTTTGTCGAACGACCAATACGATAATGTTAAAGACTGGATTCATATTAGCCGACGTCTTGGCAATATGAGTTAATGTGGAGAATGTGGGAGCGCCGAATACGGGAACGAGAAAGGTCGTATAGGTTAGAGGAAGGACGTGGACGACGGCTGTGAACAAACTCGATATGCCCAGTGTGATGGTAAACTGACGAAGATTATGCATTTTCCTTGCCAAATCCGTTTCATTTAAACCGCGAACACTCACAATATGCTAAAAAGATAGTTTCTCAGTTAAACATGTGATTACTGTAAGTTTAAGCAATAATTTGCATCATAAATAACATCGTAAAGGTTGTTAACTCAACGATAAAGTTAATGCTGAACAAAGACACTGAAAACTGATTCACGCGCGTATCTTATAATTGCATGAAACAAGTTTGAGAGAATTTGGCCTTTATGAATGTAAGTAAAAAGGACAAGCAAAAGATCGTACTTGATGAATGCGTCGTGCGATGAAGAAGTAAAGTAAGACGCTGAGCAGCGGGGCGATGAGTTTGCCAAGCGAAATGCAATCATTATACCAATCGGCGTCAACGCCATGGTTGGGATAGCAGTAAGACGGCGAGACGGGAACGCGCTTCGAGTAATATGTTATAGTTCCCGCCACCAACACGTGCACGCCAACAACCACCATCAATCCGAGCAAAATCTTCCAAGCGTAACTAGTTGTTCGCATGAAGTAGCTCAGTGGCCAATATACAGCATACAATCGATCGATACTGACGAGCAGAACCATGTAACTCGCAGAAGGTAATGCCCAGTTGAATATGATGTTCCACGGCGCCCAGAAACATTGCCATTTTGTTATTAAGACGAATGCTAAAATTTCAATTGATTGATGAAAATATAGAACAGTACAATTCATAAAAAGATACTTTAAGCTAGATAGTTTCCCTGATTTGTCATAGAAAGAAGTCTTTTCATGGCTTTTTTCAGCGAGCACTTTATAATTGGCGTTAATGACGTATAATGTCAGAGACGAACTTTAGGTGGTTGAATAGTCTTAATCAAAGAATTACAGTACACACAAAATGAATGTGTTGCGTTCAATCTATGCTGCGACGAGAGCTCCTTGATTCCGTTCTACTCAATCCAGCGGTAATTCCCTGCGTCAGAAAGGATGGAAGCAAAAACTGAGCGGTGCCTGATTAAATAGAGAGCTGTCTTAGCGGCTTTAGAGAATAAGCATAATCTTTTTACATTCGCACTAAAACTGTAATTTCCTCATTCATAATCCAGATCTTCATTTGAGCGCCTCCGATTAAGCATACGATACTGACACTTCTCGTTCCCTTATGGATGACTATACTTAAAAATACAGATCATTCGAAAATAAGCAGATTTTCAAAGTCTTGTACTGAACTTTCCAATGACTATGCGCAGTAGTAAGATAATTTTTAATAGAATAAAGATTTAAGATGTACACTCTTTTTAAAGCTACGATTTTTCAGTTTTTTAATTCATCAATGAGATTTATCAGTTTTCAAGATTAACAGCCACCATAAAGATCTCTTTATTATTAAAATATTATATTAAAGCATGATTTAAGAGGTATCTTTAATGAAACAACAAGCAATAGGTCTTTAGTATCAGATATTTTTTTTAAAACAGGAAAAAATACAATAATGAGGGCCATTGACTGACCTTACTTTTATCAAGGATCGAACGCAAAACGAGAACGACAAATCTCGGGAGAGAAAAGTGAAACTTCAGGAAAATCCATAGAATATGGGAGATGCAATGAATAATGCTTGATAAATATAAATTATGAACTTCGAAAAATAGGGATTATGGACTCTAAACACCGAAGCATTTCTCCCACTCTCAGTCCCGCTTGCTTCTTTCCTACGAGGTAGCCGAATTTGAGACACTTTTCCTTTCCGAGACATAATCTTGAATAAGGATATTTCTGCACAAACCTGTTCCGTTGTAAAGCAATATAGAGCGCATTATTCCCGAAACGAACAATGCCAGTCCAATCAATACATCTGTGAACGCCAGTCCGCCCATAATGATGTACTCTTTTTGCTGTCTCAATATTCCTTGAAATAAAATGACTGCCACAATCGCAGTATTCATTATCACTAGCACAAATCCCTGCGTCGCTGTCACGGCGAGTGCGAACGGATCCACGTCCGGAACCCATTGGACGCTCGTTGTATTCGCCATTAATTTGACCTGAAATCACGCAGTTGCTTTAGACAGGACTTTGACACCAAGCGCGATAACGCAAAAAATTTAGTCAAAATAAGCCACTGAAACTGTTCGCAGAATTTTTTCTGTGAGCCATAGATAATCGCTGAAATTTTGACGAAATGGGCTGTGAAAGTATCTTATAGGATCCGTTAAGAATATGTGTCTATACTCTTCAGATGCCCATTATTTGGGTCACATTCCGAGTGAGCTATTTGAGAAACGAAATGAATCACTACGTTCAATTTACTAATAAAATGGTACGCTCGAAAGATATCCTCTTCCGAAAATTTTAATCCTGCTTTATCATCAGCAAGTAAAGAGAAAGGAAAAATCCGCTTCCGAAGGACACGTCTCGAATGACTAAGAGCAAACTTTGCTACTCTCGCAAAAATATGTTTTTACCTTCTATGTTCGCCAGATCATCAGAATTCACTTTTAAAGAGTAATAATCAGCTTGCTCTTTGATGCTGTGGGACGGATTAAGTAGAGCGCCTTCTCTAGTGTCCACTATCTCAATAAGCTCCAGTGAGATTGCTTGATGTCGTAGATGACTTTTGCTCTACATTTTAGTTACGATTGCGCCTTGATTGCGTAGATGAACATCTTAATTTATTCCTCGGGAAGGCTCTTTGTAACTTTCGCTAAAATCCCTATTCTTATTAAGTGCTTTTCATTTTCTTTCAACTAAATGATTATCAGGTGCTTTATCGTTATGTTTCAGTCAGAGTAGAAGAGAAAGTTCTTGTATTATCAGCTAAACGTTCGAGAAGAAATGAGCTCGAAGAATAACCACTTTATAACCAAAAATAGTACAACATTGTTTATGTGACCAGATTTTTAACAAATGTGCATAACCATTTTCAGCTCTATTAGTTACTCTCTTGAGCATTACTTGTTTCGAAAGTATAGTGCATTGGAATAAATATTCTTCTTAAAACTGATCGTCAACAAAAATTGGAAGCGAGTGAACCAAAATTTGCCTTAAAAATCACCTCTACTATGGAAGTCAAACTACAGTTATTGTAATGATCATACGATAATGTAAATGTACTGTAAGTTGTTTTGAATGACAAGAAATTTCTTTCTTTGGAATAACAACCTGAAATACGGTCATTTAATCGCTGAGTAAACAAGATCGCCTTCCCACACATTTATATTTCTTTGCATTGAACAAATAATCGCACTCTGTTCTGCTTTATGTAAATTTCATTGTTGATGTAGCACGTAATTCATAAAGTATGGCTCGACTTTGGACAACCAACCCACGCACTTTGAAAGTACGCGTTAAATTGAATAACAGAAGTGGAGGTGAAGATTTTGGTGGTTGGAGAATGCCACGCCGTCAACCTCTGAGTAGCAGTTTGTTAGTTTTTGATTTTATTCGCATCGCGCTGTACTTGACGCGTTCATTGTCGACCTCCGACTCTAATGAGCGCTCTTCAAGTACAGCTTCCTACTCAATGTTGGTTGGCACTGTAGCTTGCACCGTTACTTCTCGATGACCTCAGACGTCTTTCTTTATCTTTACTGCACCTGTTCGTCTCACTGTATTGTCATAATATTATTACGCAATTTATGAACAAGAGCCAGCCTCGAGAATTTCAATCACATTCTTTCAAGCATGAACTAACGCATGAGTGAAACAAGAGAATCATTGACAATTGTGAGTAGTGTCATGAAGATTTATGCAGTTCATAGTACACATATATACAAATTAATAAAATATGATGCTTATAAATAAAGATTTGTACAAATTAATACATCATAATATAGTTTAACACAAGTTAATGCACATAAATTCAGCGCTGCCAGTTTAATTTAATGTACAGGATGCCTCTAAACAATATCCTCCTGACTCGTTGAGGTGACATGTGTGCACCGTTCGCAAAAACTAAATGACAAGACTGAGGACAGCAAAAGAACGCATAGTCTCAAAGGTACAATATCGGCTGCCAAATGTCACAAGAGCAACATATACGATATGTACAGTATTATAAAAATATGTATGATTTCGACATATCGTGCTCCGGCAGACTACATTGCAAAGTATTGCAAAATATTGCGTGTTCGGCATGAATTATGTGCAATGAACAGCAAATTATAATGTTGCCCCGATTGCTCTGCCTTGCAGAAGACGCGACTCTCTCAATACTGATTGCTAATTTTTCAAGCAATGGCTGGCAAATTATAACCTTCTGCAGACGTCAATAGTTGATTATATTGGACAGCAGTATCATAAAAGTTTTGTAAACAATGTAGCTGGTTCGTGACTCGGAAAATTGTTTTGAGTATAGGTCGCATGCAGTACACAAACGGCATATTTGGAGAAACATTTGACTCCAAAGCGCAATCGGCAGAGACAAAATTAGTAAAGAACAACGTGTATTATCGTACCAACACTTTTTGAATGTTTGTTCACGAGTTAGGCTTTTTAAGGTAAAATAACTAAGTGAATTGAAAATATTGTATGCCTTTTCGGGCGCCATTTTGAAGGAGAACTCAAAATATCTCAAAGGAACAATGCACAAATTTTTAGTCTGTTAGATATCTCAGACGCCCCTCTGATTTACGAGAAGATTACTGTTTTCAAGTTAAGAGCAATACTAGACACAATTAGGACTTATTACATTCGCGCTACAATTAGACTTCAACTACAGCGGCATTTTGCTTGTCATGGACAATCCCTGTTTGAAAGAGGCTTTCATAAGCGGGAGGAGGAGTGGACAGGGTCGGATTGTCCCAGTTTCCAAGATCCGGCACTGCATCTTCTCTCAGCTGAGAATTTATACCGTATTCGAGAGACTCGTCGCGGAGGTAGTCGTAGTATGTGTAGATGACCCAAGAGAACAATGCTTGAACGATGATATCAATTGCAGAGAGGACGATAATGACAACTGCAATTTTCTCTGCTGAAAAGTTTATCGTAATATTGTTGCACTACTTATTCGCCCGACAGTACACATGTCTCATAAATTATCGTTCTACTAGATGTGAAACGCATTCGAAACATTTTAAAATTATGCAAAAGCGAAAAAACTTGCAAGAGGTTTTTAATAACCGTTTAAATTGCTCTGTCTACACTTCCAGAATTTTTGAAGTTCGTCGCTCTATAAATTCGTTATAGAGGCTCGAAGACTTGAAGAATTGTGAGATATATGCAATAAGCGTTGATTAGATCTCAATTATCTACTCTCTAAAGTCGCTCGAGGCTTGCAGAGCATCAATAAACTTCTGCACAGATAGTATTTTTAGTTCAGGTTTTAAAAATTTACCATTTCCAGGTGAAAAAGAGGCGAACAGTTTCTCAGATTGATCAGGTACAGAGGAGGTGAGAAAGTCGGCACTTAGTAGCAAAAGAATTGCGACTGATATAGTGCCGATTATCTGCAATAAAACAATCATCTTCAAACTGCAAACAGTTTTCTTGCCGCTTTGTGTTCCAAGATTTTAAAAGCTCACCAAATTAAGGCAGCAATTTGAAGCAAAGTTACATTTAATTCAAATTTATCTCTACCCAATGACTACATAACGTGTAATCCACGTTAAGGCGTTTTGTTAGAGCAGTTCTGTGAGATCAAAAGATAGTTTCCGTTATATGGTCACACTCTAGTTACATTTCGTGAGTTAATCACCCTTTTAAATAATAGGCTGTTGTTTAATCAATATCTACTCTATCAGTTAATTGTGATACGTACCTGTGCTCCAAGAAAGGGCAGAAGAAAGCCGGCTCGTCTGAAGTGAATGCCATATATGAGACAGGCGAGAAAAATACCGCTCATGACTGTGACAGCGGCAAAGACGCATTTAAGGGGCACGGATTCGAGGAACATGCCGACAGTCATGAGAATCATCACACCTATTGCTTCCAATATTGCGATTACCAGTGCGCCAGTCTGAAAATGTAATCTTTTCTATTCCGTTCGAAGGTAATAATCTCTTTTGACGTTTTTGCATAAACGGCATAGTCAAAACAATTGCATGGGAGATCTTCAACAGAAATGGGCATTGATAAAGAGTGGTGTTGAACGTCCTATTATCCGGAAACGCTGGACATCAGCAGTTGATGATAGACCATTAACGTAATTGGGTTCGAATCAGGGAAGGTTAAAGGGTAAGAGGTTGACTCTATTTTACCTCAAATATAATATTCCATTCAGTTGCATCAATACGCCATAGAATATATGGCTGGGGATCAGCTCGATTTGATTTTTTTGCCCATAAGCTGTCCCAAGCGATTGATTTGAATGAGCTTTTTTCAGCACTGACCTTTATATACATGCAGCCGCAACAACAGGTGCGCTTTTTAACTGTAGAAGTGCGGCCGCTCATGCTGCTGGATGAACGTAAAATAATTGTCGCTCAACGACGAATACGACAGAAAGCAAATAAAGTGGAAGATGAAAGAGACGAAGGCAGTCGAATACTTGAGTTCGCAGTGGCAGAAAGTACACAATTTCTCGCTTTATATCTATTCGAATCGAGGCGCGTATGCTATTGTGACTCGCTGGCTTTGCTCGCGCACCGACGATGACGTAAAATTCTTGATTTTCGAAAAAGCAAGCACAAAGAAATTTACGTCATCGTCGGTGAGCAAGCAAAGCAAACGATTCATTCGCTTATTCGAAATTTTCGAAAAAGCAAACAGAAATTCTACCGGTTTTGCTTGTTATGTGGGCGGTGTTGCGCTGGTGAGTGGAAGTTCATTGAAGACTGCCACCTTTGACGACCAGCTCGTACGTATCCTCAATGGATATCTTGAATTGCTTTCGCAATCTGTTCCGCTATCAACTATTTTGTCCGCATTTGCCAAATGTTTTTGGATGGAACCTTCGTCTGCTTGAATTCGCATGCACCAACAAGGATAGTATCGGATGGTTGGAACTTTTTATCATTGATGCTTTGCTCAAAAGTACTTGTGCATAAACTCCGATTGAAAACACATTGAACTGCGGAGAGGAGCATGCAGAACTGACACCCCGATCTTTGGGGGCGTCTGTTGTTTAGGTAGCTGACATGGGCTGGCGAGAAGCGACGCGCGATAAAATGCGTGGTTGTTTGTCAAAACGTGACGTTCGAAGGGAAAACGTAGTAACTTGTTTTTAAGTAAATACCGGCTTAAGCGGTAAAGCAAAGTTTGGGGGAAGCACTGATTGCGCCAAAAGGAATTAGCAGAGGTGGGCGTAGGGGATATGGGACAGTGCACACCCCTACCCCCTTTAATATCCGACTTGAACTCTCCCCATGTGCCCACCGATGTCCATATATAATAACATGGATGTTATTCTGCTGATACTTTGAAAGTCTTTTACTTATTAGCTTTTGAGATTATCTATTAATCATTTTAATGAACCTACTTTTATGGATGACGACGCACTTATGATCCTTTAATCTGTGCAGTTGACTCAGTCAACGTATAAAAATACATCATTGTACTAATTCGTTTGTCTAATTGTTCAAATTCAATTATTATTGCTCAGTGACAGCTGACTGGTGTGCGGTCAGATGTATCGTTAAGATAGATATACAATAGAACTCCGCTCAAAGACATTCGAATAAGAGAGGCTTCTTAAAATCATTTCTGAGTGTAATGTTACAGCATTTTAAGATCCAGATTATAAGAAAATATATCTGCATTCACTTATGCTGAAGGTTTGTTCTAGTAGTGATAGTAAATGTGCTGTTCGGCACTGAGAGGTGCATGGCCTTGCACGGCACTGCCTGTAATTTAGTAAACAATGTAATCATTTATTATGAAACACAGCGACCACTCATTAAATACACCAGTGCTAGAAGAAAGGAACATCTGGATTCAGGCTTAGCAACGATAAAACATTCAGAAATAATGAAATGATTTGTACTTGCTATTTCCTCTCGACTATATGAAAAGGGAATGATCTTTGCGAATTCAAATATTATCTGGTCATTCTTGTCTATACGTAAGAGGACCGACGAGTTCTATACAAGATCGACATACACGAACTATTTTCTTGATATCTATAAGCCCACAAGCCTTGCCTTCTTATGATCTATAGCGTGCGCTGGCAACGATGACTATACTTGTTTAACAGCGATACCTCGGTTACATTTCAAGTGAACAGAACGTCAAACTGCTTTCTGTTAACCGGTGAATTAGTGCTTGGCAGTTGTCGGCACGGTTGCACTTCTCGTCCACACAGTTGGCTGCATCTGCTTGCTTTTCCACATGAGTCTGAAGCCAGAGCGCAGTTCCTTTTGTCGAACGACCAATACGATAATGTTAAAGACTGGATTCATATTGGTCGATGTCTTGACGATATGACTCAATGTGATGAATGTGGGAGCGCCGAATACGGGAACGAGAAAGGTCGTATAGGTAAGGGGAAGGACGTGGACGACGGCTGTGGAAATGCTCGATATGCCCAGAGTGACGGTGAACTGACGAAGATTTAACATCTTCTTCGCTGTATTTGCTTCGATTAAACCACGAACGCCAGTGATATGCTGAAAATTTCCGCATTAAAAGGATCAGTTGCTGCAAACATGCGCACTGCGGCACATGGGTAAAGGCGCTCTTCTCTGTGAGCATGAAACAATGGAGTCAAAGGATACTTCCTTATTACGGTTTGAGAAAAACGCTCCGAGTTGGCTCCGGTGAACGGAATGATAAAAGATGTTGTTCCTCGATCAAAAGTTGCTACAGGCACATGTCTTATAATTTCCTGCCATTCGCTTTTGTTTTCTAGTGAAATGTCCCCTATTTACAGATTTAAAAGGAGAGCGAAACGGGCGTACTTGATGAATGCGTCGTGCGATGAAGAAGAAGTAGAGAACGACACTGAGGAGAGGCGCAACGAGTCTGATGATCTGAATGTATTCATTGTACCAATTAGCGTCCACACCATGCGCAGTAAAGCAGTAAGACGGCGAGACTGGTACGCGCTGCGAGAAATATGTTATGGTGCCCGCCAGTAACATTTGCGCGGCGATGAACACTGTCAATACAGAGAACAACTTCCAGCCGTAACTCGCCGTTCGCATGAAGTAACTGAGTGGCGAGTAGACGGCGTACAAACGATTGATGCTGACGAGCAGAAGCATGTAGCTAGCGAAGGGCGTCGCCCAGTTGAATATGATGTTCCATGGCGCCCAGAAACATTGCCATTTTGTTATTAAGACGAATGCTAAAAGCGTCGGTTCATTTACGCAACCACAACGTGGCCCGACTTTGTTAGCTTAATTTCTTGGTTTAGCAAAGAAGCCAGGCCGTTCGAATCTTTACTCAGCAATATTATCTCTTGCAAATGGTTCTCACTCTCCTCCACACCGGATCCACACTTGAGCTCAAAATCTTGAACAAGTGGCAAAAAATTAACTACAGGGTGGCCCACAAAAAATGATAGTTGATTGGCATTTCGCGGAGAATAAAAATTAGGCCAAACCGAGTACACCGTTGGATAGCCCGTGGCCTAAACTTGCGATTGGTGGAGTTATTTTTTGGATCCGCCCCCTTAGGGGCCCGGGGCACCCCTAAAAACACCAAAAACAGCGAGCTGGAGAGCTGTTCGGGGAAACGGTCGCCATTTTACACCCAGGTGACGCCAAGAGCTGTGCTATAGCTCATTTTACTCAGCGTACACTTCTCTACAACATATCAAAAATCCATTTCCGTCGCTCAGTTACTGTAGGAGCTACAGTACGCTAAAGTCGGCCAAAAATGCACATTTTCAAATCGGGTAAAAAAGCGTGAATCATTTTTCCTTTGCTTTTCAATGATCATTTTGCTTGCTTTCAGCAGTTTGAATCCTGCATAATGTTTTCTCTACCAGAAACATTACTTATTCGTCCAATTTGCGGTCAATTAGTGCATAATTACCCTTTGCTACGGTAAGTTAGCAATCAATTTGCGCGCAATCACCCTTTACTTACTACGGTAAAATGAAATCCGCTTGAGACAAGCACTCGAATTTAAACGCACTGTCAAGATTATTGCCGAATTGACGGATTGAGGAGCGCCATAAGACTTTAAACTAGGCAGGCTTGCTGATTAGATATCAGTAACATAAGTACCACATGAAACAGTCGTGCCTCATGCGGTATTTCAACAATGACTGCTAAGCAAAAAAAACGACGAGATCAAGCGATGATAAACAAAAGAAGAGCCCTAAATTGAGCCAGTTCTGCACAATTTAGACACTTTCTGACATTGTATTCAAATCCTGGATGAAATCTGCCTAGTTGAAAGCTTTCTTAAGCTCCTCAATCCGTCAATTCGGCAATAATCTTAAAAGTGCGTTTAAATTTGAGTGATTGTCTCAAGCGGATTTCATTTTACCGTAGTAAGTAAAGGGTGATTGCGCGCAAATTGATTGCTAACTTACCGTAGCAAAGGGTAATTACGCACTAATTGACCGCAAATTGGACGAATAAGTAATGTTTCTGGTAGAGAAAACATTATGCAGGATTCAAACTGCTGAAAGCAAGCAAAATGATCAT
>NIUQ01004151.1:0-14807 GCA_002796945.1 Plectus sambesii
CGCGCCCGGCATCTCGCCTCTCCCCCCCCCCCCCCCCCCTCCCTCTGCTCTCATCCGTCATCGCAGCCGATTCTTTTTGGCGACTGGGGGACGCGGCGAGGACGGGACGACCCAGGGGACCCTCACTGACGCTCACTGTCCCAGACGGCAGATCGCCGCTGAGATTCAGTCGAGTTTCATCTTTCGCTCTATGTAATCGCATCAGTCGCTTGTGCGGCATTGACTGATTCGACCAAGCCTTTGGTTACGAGCTTATTTCATTTCTTGGCAGCGGTTGTCGCAAATCTGTTTGCATACATCCCCATAAATCAGCCAGAGATCGACCGCTTTTACACTCGTCATTTCTTCGGCAGTAAGACGATGCAAAATACGGAAGCAGATTGACATACAATTATCCAGAGTGCATAATTGATTCTCTCATTTTTTAATGATACATGACCGGTCGAGTTGGGCGATACGGTAATCCGTTCGGATCGTTCTTACCGACGTAAACGAATGGCATATAAGCTCTATTGGATCGCGTATGGAAACACGCGCTGTCGTAAAGGAGAGCCACGCAATCGCTAAGCTAACATTTACGCCAAACACGATTTGGAGGAACTCGACTTGAAGGAACTTGACCGCAATGATAGACGCATGCGTCAATTGGTATTGACAGTAGAAGCATAAGCGGGGAATAGAAGTGGATTGAAGTACAGTGAAAACCGCCTAAGTCCACATCGAACCGGCAAGGAAATATTGTGCCCTTATCCGGGTATGATTCAATGCAAAAGTTACACACGGGGCTAGCAAAACATGTGCACGTAACTGATTTACACTGTATTTGGAAGAGGGACCGTAATGGAATTGTCGTTGCAGATGAAGGGGTCGGAAGAGGATTTGGCCGAAGATGCGCGCGCCAAGCACCGAAGAGCTCACTGCTCCTACGTCACCTGCTTATTCGAGGGCCAATTTCGTTCCAGCGTCTGGTGCCCCGAGTGTCACAATACTAAACTCAACTTTGACCCTTACATGTGCATTTCGCTCCCCGTCCCACAAGAGTAAGTTCAAATTGTGCTTTAATGGGGAGGTTCGGTTTGCACGTATTGGAAATAATTTTTAGTCGTGCATGAGAAGGTGGTGTAAATTGTTTTCTATTTTCAAACAATGGAGAAATAATATAACTAGCATCGCCTTGTTGTGAGCGAATAAAAATTACAGTGCGCGTCTACCGGAAATGGCCGCCTGGGCGTCCCTATTAAATCGTCGTAATTAAATTTAATCACCCTCTTTTAGTACCAAAAAACCCCTCTTCGTCACAATGGTCTTCTGGAATCGCCGACCGCGTCTCCTCAAGTTAGGTCTCAATGCCGACGCTACGGCCAAGTTGGTCGACGTGAAAAATTGCTTAAAGCAAGCTGCAAACGTCAATCCACACGAGGTTAATCCAGCAATCTTTCTTGTTCGAGTGTTTCCGCAAAAGTTCTGCTTAAAGGGGAACTGCAATCTATCGCAAGCTTACCTTTTAGTCTATGCTTAGGCTCAGAGTATGAGATTTAGCTAAGCCGAGCCTAAGCTTGCGCAGGGAAAAGGGCCTAATCTGTGATAATTACGGGATATATTGTAGGGGTAGAAATTATTGGGTGGTATTAAATTTGGGTGAATTGGGTGATCCGGTCGACCACCTAAGTTCAATCCTATTCAATATGTTTACTCTTATAATATCACTGAGCCAAACCGATTAGTTACCCAAGTTAGGTACTGTGAAGCACAAAATTATTGGATGAGATTGAATTTGAGTCAATTTGTTGGTCCGGCCAACTACCGAATTGGTCCAACTGGGCCGGTCACCCAAATTAAGTACCACCCAATATTTCTACCCATACAGTAACCTCAACATTGCAGGTAGTTCTGTGCGATCTCTCGGAAAGTGGATTCCGATGCGTGTTCCCCGACGCGACCGATGTGATCGCGCTCGGATCGGCGGATAAGATGATCTACGCGATCGAAACTCCGCCCGTAACTTCGCCCTCTGGCGCCCTCGACGATCGCATGCAGCCGCCGGGGTATGAATCGTCACAGAGCTCTCCCGACGAGATTGTCGTCATTTTCTGCAATATTATCGGAAATGAAGTCCGCTCTACGAGGTATTTTTTATCCCATTTTTCTCTAGGATTATCTTTCTTTGGCGCACTGATTCTTTTTGATAAGAAAACGATAATATGACTTGGAATGTTCTTTTACATCCCCATTCTTGACCTCTGTACTCTTTATCGCATGGGTTCAATTCGAGATGATCTTATCGGTGTTATTCTCCCATTCGGTCGCCAAAGGCCGACTTTTATGACTACTCGATCGCATCGTGTCGGCCGCTAACAGAGGGACTATTTCATTTTGGAAATGATATAGAATATTTATCAAATCAACTTAAGCAAAGTGTCGTTATCAAAGTAAAAATGGTATAAATTAGCATTATAACTGAAGATGTATCTTTCAGACGCGGTTGTCCATTCTCATTGCGCATCAGCCGGGAGATGAGCTATGAGCAGCTGTGTCGACGAATGCTGGCAATGTCTCGGCCTGTGCTTCGCAAGCACGTGGACATTAACGACGTGCCCTTGTCCTCTATTCGCGTACGCGTTGCTGATGAGTACGCCGCCGGCGTCTACTTGGACGGCGGCGTCACTATGCCGCTCTACACCCAGAATGTNGCCCTTGTCCTCTATTCGCGTACGCGTTGCTGATGAGTACGCCGCCGGCGTCTACTTGGACGGCGGCGTCACTATGCCGCTCTACACCCAGAACGTTGACAAGTCAGTCTTTCTCTCTCTTGGAAATCTCCGCTAGCCTTATATGATTGCTTTACATAACGCCTTGATTGATTGATCGCTTGGCGCATATGCTGCGATGGGAGTAGTTGATGCGTAGCTATCAATCAATCTGGGTTTCGTGCAAAGATTCAGCGATTGAACGCGCTATATCTTCGCATGAAAGCCGAGTTTTGGTGTCGTAACGACAAAATTTAAATATTCTAATTGCTACCTCGTCATTTCCGCTTTTTTTCCTCAACACGTAATATGTTTCGGTGATATTTTATGCGCGCACAACCTAACTCGGCGCTATGGTACTCTGTACGACGCTTAGTAACCGCCGAAGAAATGCGGAGTATAATTGAGCCATTAAAGTCTGTGAATCGTTCGACGAATGACAACAATATTTGCAGCGCGTTGAACTATGGTAATCGCGCGTACGCCGGACCACAGACGCTGCGATTAGTAATGGAATGGGATGTGTCGACGCAAAATTTGTATGTTCACACACGATTCGGAACGCTGGCGGCTATTTGCGGTCGTTGCTCCTTCATTGCAGATATTTGGACGAGGCAAACGAACCCGTCCTCGATCACCAATCGTGCGCCGATCTCGTTGAAGAAATGAAAGCTCCGGCCGCTACACTGATGCAGTGCTTTAAGGAGTACACGCAGACGGAAACGGTTAGGCGACCCGCTCGATGAGCAATAGTCAGAAACTTTGATTAGTAGCAAGAAATCTTATGCAAACAGCTTTGAAAGTTGGTACATCTTTTGTCAATTTACGCTCATATAAACTAAGAAACGAATATCATTCCTGGTGCAAAACGGTGTGAAAAAGCACCGAAAAGTGAGCTCATCTTTACCAATTATGCTGCCTGACGAGATATCTTGTTGCTGATTGAGAAATTATGACTATTGCGCATTCTACAGCACTGAAATGAATACTGAACGCATTTGTTTCAGCTGGAGGAATGGCGATGCGACAGTTGCAAGCACAAGCAGCGCCGAGCTGAGAAATCGCTGAAATTTCGATCTCTGCCCAATGTTCTCGTTATTCATCTCAAACGCTTCAAGCATGTACGTGTGAAATTTTCTTTGGCGCTTTTTTCACTGTGGGGGAATATGATGTACTTGTTGCGGTGTCAGAAGAGCGACTGCAAATGCCATCGCCACCTTTTCATGCGTGGCTGTAATTCGTGTATACTTGCCGCATGGCGAGGGTGATTGCAGTTCGCCTTTAAAATTTACCATTTCTACTAAAATTAGCGCGCTTTCATTTTTAAAGAGGACGTTTTCCATATTGGTTTGACTTGAAGTGTGTCCTCTTCGAATGGGAAAGTATCCTTACTAAAGTGGAAATGGTATAGTCTATTTAAATTACCTAAACATTGGTGAGTCATTGACTGCGCAATTTTTAGCAAGCGGACGGTGAGACAATCAAGCTCGACCCGACGGTGCAGTTTCCGATCGACAGCCTGGACTTGTCAGTGTTCATGTACCATTCGGGCACGACGCCAGTGCCTCATCGCAAGGCGAACGGCTTTTACCAGCAGAATAGGCCGACGACCCACCAGTCCGGTCGCAGTAGCAGTCACAACGGCTGGCAGGGGAGAAAACGACCGCCGAGCGGCAATGCCAATGGGCGGCAGACGGATCAGTGAGTCTTTCTTGTTTGCATTAGGTTGATGTATATAGACACAGGTTACCGTATTTACTTTAATTGTACGCCACTCTCCACTCAAGTGCTTCTTCATACAACAGATGTTATGCTTGGATTTTGCATATCATATGAGGGGGTCTTTTACGCAAGAACATTTTGAGGAAAAGTGTTTGAATCTTTTTAAGTTTAATGTTATCTTAATGTGACAGGAATATAGTTAGGCACGCTATACGATTAGGTAAATATGTTTGAGCGAACTGCTCGCTCCCGGTAGTGTCTTTTTTGTCTTTGAAAAACCGCCCCCTTCAAATCGCTTCTTTTCCGTGTAGAACAACAATCCTCACCCAATGACGGTTTTGGGTAATTGTGAAATTGTGTTCACGAAGAGTTTGTTTTGTTTCTATCGTCCCGGAATCTATCTGTCAACTGGGAACATTGTAATAAAATCATAATACAGTCAAAACCGGATAAGCGGACACCGCATAAGCGGACAAACCGGATAAGCGGACATTTTTGGCAAGCCCCGTGTGCGACATTTGTATGCAACCATGACCGGATAAGCGGACAAACCGGATAAGCGGACATTTTTCTCTTGCCCGGTCAATGTCCGCTTATCCGGTTTTGACTGTATTTCCACTTGGGTCTATCTTTGGAGAGAAAACGGGCACCCACCGCTTGAAATTGCATTAGAGACAATATCCAGGACATGGCAATCGTAACCTTCAATCAAGTAACTTTCCGACATGTTTACTATGAATAAGGAGCTCTTTAAGCGCCGCTGTCATGATTGATGGGAGGAACGGTGTTTTTCGTCATTGCTCAGAATGCTTTAACCGCCCCCACTAGTCGGTAGAACAAAGCTACAAGCAGTCTATGAATTTTATAAAAGCGCTCGATCGTCTGTCATGCATGCGTACGGGTGCGCTTTCAGGTATCTGCCGCCAGACGGGGCGCTATATGTGAACACGGAGCAAAATCAGAACTTGTACGACTTGTTCGCCGTCGTCAACCATAAGGGCGAGAGCATCAACAGCGGACATTATACAGCTTTTTGTCGCAATCCCGTCGATAGTCAGTGGCGACATTTCGACGACACTTTTGTTGAGAAAGTGGAGCCGAAAAAAGTCATTTCTAACAACGCCTATTTACTGTTCTACGAGGTGAGGAGGGCGTTTAGTGCGCTTGGGTTAATTCTAAGGAAGCGGGGGTGTTCTCCGATACGAAAATTGCGCTACTTCGATTTTTATCTTTTGTGTAAATTTATCTTAGCGGGACCGTACACTTCTCAACGTGCACTAATAAATAGCACCATCAGAGATTGTGCTCTGTCTTAAGCGTAGGCTTAGATTCCAGCCCTCGACGATAACCTTCTTTTGAGTGAGTGTAGCCACTGGGGCCATGGATCTCGCCACACTTCCGCCTCATCAGGTCACTGGTCTCAACTCCGGTATTCCTCAACTTTACTCGTTGATCGGATAAGCATACGATTAGTGAAAAATGTGTCGACCGGGAAATCTTCGCTACCCGCCATAGATGCCCACTTTTTTCGCCGCGATGAATAAGCGTGGTTGTTTAGCGACGCGGTGCTTCACGCGCAACGACGTGTCGCAACAGCAGCGAAAGCGGCTTCAGCGACCACTGGTTCTACCGGCTGCCGGCGCGCGTCGCTCATAAGTACCTGAGTCAGGCTCAACTCAACGGCGGCGTCTCGTCTGCGACCACTCCGCGACCCAGCCGACCTGATACTCCTGCCTCCACCATTGATGGTATGTCTGTTAGATTATAAGAATATTTAAAGGAAACTGCGGTATTTTGTAGCGGAAAGGGATATTCTGTGTATAACTATCGATTATAAGCTAACTGCGAATAATGTTTATTTATATTGTAATTAACATACCACTAAGCAGCGTCACATAGATAGCTGAAAAGAATATGCGATACATTCCTTTCCGCTAGAAGTGACTGCAGTTTCCCTTTTTGTATAGAAAAAGAAACCACCGCATTGATTGTCTAACTTTGCGCGAAATGACCAATTCTCTTGCAGACTCGGAATCGACGGCGTTCTCGAGAACCGAACCGGCGCGAAACCCACACTCGCCGACGCATCGTCCGTTCACGCCGACGGGCATGAAGTCGGCGCGATCGAATGGTGACATTCGAAAGCCGCCAGTGCCGCTGCCACGCCCCAGCCTCGCCAATGCCAATGCGAACCAACCGCCGCCTTCTCTAAATGCACAACTAGTCGCGACGCTTATTCCATGGCCGCCTTCAAACAATAATCGCACTTTGCTGAGCCCTCAGCGAAAGGAGCAACACATTAAATCCTGCTCGGCGATCGAAACAGACTTATAAGAAGTTACTGCGGGTTGGTTAATTGAATGCTGCTGTGGATTGCACTTTCTTCGCCTTCAAGGGCTCTGTATTCTGGAAGCTTCCGTCTCGTCCACGCGAAACGTCGACTCGGCTGCTGATACCATACCAAAACTGAAAATATATCGGCTTTTTCGAAAATCGCAACTTACGAAAGGGCTTCTTTTGCTTTTAAATACAACGTTTCCTCCTCAGAAACAGATTATGGGACAGCGAAAGCGGCATGCGCTCTGCCTTTCGTTCACCAATACGAATACCGATCAGCTATGCTTGGCAAAAATCTTGGCAATAGGACCTTCCAGAATAAGTCCCCTCTGCTGCTTACATGATTGATACGGATTTTCGATGCTCGCCCTTGTGCTACTACTTTCTTTGGCGCGTGTTTTCTTCCGAATCCCGTTTTATGAGAGTCGGTGCGTTTAGCTAAGCAAATTCCTGTCTGAACCAATGTTCTATGTTGTACAAAATATTGTCTACTCCCCTCGACGTGTTGTGAACTGTTGGACCGGTAACGTAATCGTGTCTTAAGGCGTTTATAAGTTAAGAAATAGTTAAGGGGGAAGTTCGATCGGACTGTGCCTCACTATGGGGTTAAAGGCGAGGTATCGCTAAGAACGAACTGTAGGAAACGATTATGTTACCGGGGCCGATTGTCTCGCGCTGCTTTCCTCTGTTAGGAGTGGTTTTAGCCGCCGTATCGGCAGGCTGCAGCAAAAAATTAGTCAACATTCTTTACTCTTTCATAGTCGCGTCGCGGACTGATGGCGCAAGGCATTTGCATCCGGTGTTAGTGCCCCGCTCTCTTTCCCTCCTCGAAAAGCATCTAGTGCGTGTATACGAATATGCGAATGATGGAAGCTATTTCGCCTCATATGTGATATGCCGGTTTCGAACGGTGGTTGTTGGACGTTGAGTGGCTGTTGGAATCGCCGTGAGAGCAGCTCGCTCGACATGTCTGTCGGTTTGTGAAGAATGTGACAGCAGTGATTTCATTCGGCTGGACCCTTGTATCACTTTTAACAAAGAGTTTATGACGTGCGTGTTCATTTTTTCGTTTCCTGGGGGCCGATTTCGTAAAATTTAATGTAAATGAAAAATGGAGGTGTGTAATTACATTTCTACATTCTACATTAGTTTTATGAAATGGACCTCTAGAGACTCTCGCGCGCAGTTTTTTTTCTGTTCGTTGCGCCTTCCTTGAAAGCTATTAAGAAAGTACTCGATTGTTTTTATATGTCCGCGATAACCGTGGTTCGTCCATCACCTCCATTGCCTTCTGTTTCTTCGCGTTTGCATATGCTTGCTTCGAGTTCTGTTGTTCTTTACTGATGCGCGGTTCTGATCAGTGAAGGGTTGGTTTGGGCATCGGGCATACTTGGAAAGTTCAAGAAATGCAAGCCGAGTTTGTCGTACGATAACCAAGAATGCATTTTGTAACTCTTGAACTTTGCGTTACAAAATCGGACTGTGTTTGGAGTATGTTCGATGGCTTTGTACACATATATTTTCAGCCGTTATCTTTGCCGGCGTACTGCTGCTGTGATCACTCTTATTCTGTGCTGCTCCTTTGAAAGCGATAACCGTGTCAAGTTTTTCAATAAAACTTACATTCCGATGACGCACCTTACGATCACGCAATGATTGTTCGCTCGTCCGGCGCTTGACCAGTACCGTATCCTCGACACGACGTGCTCTGTTATACATGATTGATCAAATGATAGAATCTGCAGCCGGTGATCGAATGAAATTTCACGGTCACATTCTCTTTCTTATCCTACAAATGCAGGAATACGAAAAATCTAGCATTTTTGCTTTCACGATAGATCGTTTGACGTTGATTGCTTAAAGTAACGTTCAAAGTGCCGCATAAGCATTACCGCGGCGGGATGACATTGTCGATTTTCTACTGAACTCATGGCACACTAATTAACAGGTCGCCAGTTGTGCGGCGGACTTTCTTAGAGTCTTCGGTCGAGTCGCGGCTAGTTGCCAAAACTGCTGCAGGCAGCCGGTCAAAATGGCGGCAAATTTGGAATTGGTGCTTGCGTTGGAAGGCTTCGACAACGATTTGTTCACGGTGGACGGCAAAGTTGGCGACGATTTAGCGGCGCGGTTGAATGGCGCTGATGTGGAGCTGATGAATCGACTGGGCACGACGGTGGTGGCTGTCCGACGACTGAAGGCGTTTGTCAACGCGCACGGCCTTCAATCCTTAATCGGTTTGTCTCTCTGCTTTTATTGTCGTTATTTCTTAATCAGTAACAGAGGGCCACAGGGAGCACCGTAGCACGCTTAGTATCTGAAATTTAATTGAGCACGTTCACTTCGGTGTTCACTCTATTAAGCGTTATCGTGACTGGACCAATATTTCATTTTCATGTTAGTGACTAAGAAATTACGACGATTTAACTGCGATAATAACAAGCGAAACTAAATAAATTTATCAAGCTATCAATCTTTACTTGAATTAAATTGACTTTCTAATTGTAAGACTAAAGTTATGAATTCTCCGAATAGATGTATGACTGATATATGATCTAATAGGATATGTGATATGATAAACAAAATGCAACCGATTATCGCTTTCCAGCCGATGGTATAAAAAATGCAAAGTCGACGAAAGGAAGATACCTGGCTGCAATGGCCGAAGGGATCGCTGACGCCTTGTACGGCTTCGAAGAGGGGCTCATGAAGCTCGGCGAATCCTTGGACATCGATCCAGGACTTCGTATGTATTTCCTTGAATCGGGTAATTGGTGAAGGAGCAAAATGTTGCAGATTTGACCTACGTCTACGCGGAGGTCACAGCGATGAGCAAGTGGTGGCTCGACTCGCTCTGTTCCCTGCTCGATCAGGTCGAGCAGTCTGAACCGCGAGGAACCGAGCTCATCTCGTTGATTCATTCCAAGTGGTCGCACTCTGTCGCTCCCTCCGCTCGAGAGGTACTGATTGGGAGAAAGTCGTTGTTGCCCTCTGGGTCTTATTTCATTGAAATGTTGCATTTGCACAACTACAGTATTTGTATGATATAGACTCATTGCTTGCGAATTCGTTAGTTTACGTTAAAAAATGATTAAAATGCACTACTCTAGTGAAAAAATTCTGTATTGTAATTCGTGTATGCCTGCAAGCTGTGGATTTTTTGCCAAACGCTTAAGAATTTACGCAGAGGTCTAGTTTCCGACTTTTTCACTAAATCTTCCTTACTGGTGCGTTGCCAACTCCCAAACAAAGAGAAATATTAAGATATAATCAATTTATCTGAATAGGTCCATTATCCGAAAACTTTCAGGCTTTAAGCGTTGTTCTCAGCCGCTGTCATCGCGTGTTCTGTCAGGATCTGCTAGCTTGGACAATGCGGGGCGAAATCATCAGCGAGGAATTGTGCATTCAGCAGGTTGCTTTTTTCCCGCTTAATTCAAATGTGATGCATCATCCCTGAATCAGGTAGGCGACGACGGGGCGACTTGCGATCCTTGGTCAGTCTGCTGCATAAGGGAGGAATTAGTGCCGAACTACTTGGACGAACAGAGTCAGCAGCATTTACTTTTCATCGGACATGCGGCCAAACTCCTCTCTGCTCGAGCCGACCTGATGACTGGTTGGATGCTTTCCCGCCACTTTTCTTTCCTCATCACACTTTCCTTCATTCAGGCTACGAGCTGAAATTGGAACGAAGCCGCAAGTGGTCGCCTATATTCGATGGTGTGTTTAGTCGGCCCGAATTTGATGCCGAAGACTTGAAGCTCGTCATTGCCGACTGTTATCACGAGGTTGGTTCTTTAGTCGCGTAATTTACTGACGGAAGAGAGAATAATCGAGATCCGCTTTGCTAAACTTTACTAAGCTACGCTCGTATTTAACTGTAATGTTGTTTGAAGATGTGTATTATGTTTCTTTTCAAGAATCTATACTTTATTTTGCGTAAGAATAGTAGAGAACTGTTGTAAATAGTGTATTAATCTGATCGCAGCTAGATCAGTGCCAGTTTTCTGGTTAATGCACGAACAAATTGATATTTATGCCTTTATAGTTTTACTGCTTATCTTTTAAATAGGATGTGCAAGCATAGGATTTAACGAAATTCGCATTTACCGTTCAAGTCGTCAGTTCCCTAATTAATCTGTACATGCAATGTTAATTTTCTTGGGTCCATTCTAAACCTTGACCACTTCAGGCGGGCACGCAAGTTTGGACGCAGCTATTCCCTTCGGGCAGCGAGCCGTTGGTCAATGAACTTCGACGATTAGCCGACTTTTACTTTCTCTGTCGGACGCCTCTTTGGGCGGCGTTCGCTCGTTCGGCTTGCGATCTCCTTGATCAGGTTTATCTCTTCATAATTCTTTTCTTTTCTTTTAAGTCTTATTCTTGATATCGAAATTTATATTCGCTGTCGTTTAATTTCATAACTTTCACATTGTTCTGAAAAGCTCTGAAGTATAATGGCAAAGTTAGGAAATTAAAGAACTATATTACCTTTATTTCTTGTTGCTGCAGGCGCCGTCGATCGCTACTAGAGATGAGCTTCGAAAAGCCTTCGCCTCATCTATGCAAGCGTTTGACCTGGTCGACTCTGACGTCATTATCTCATTAGACGAAAGTGGCAAGGTTTGTTCTTTGCTGGAGTTTTGATATAATCGAGATGTAGCGTCCGTAATCGCCGTAATATACCATTCCACTTTGATAAGGAAATTGTTGTGTTCTTGAGTGCGCTGCAGTGGATGCTGATGCAAGTCGAGCTGCTTGTTCAGACCTGTTGAAAAGTCGTTAGAGACGCGAATCTTGCCTCCTGGTTTAGGTGCAATAACAATGCGTGCACTTTGTATATCATGTAGGCGTACGTCAAGTAGTAATGGGGTTTATTCCAACGTGGAGAGCAAACCTAAGGATACAACCGTGAACCTCAGGTTATTTCTGTACGTTGCGTATTACGTACTTCAAGTAATTAACAGGTATTTATTAACGATTGAACCAGCTTGGGAACGTAGTATCACATACAGCAAGCACTAATCAATTAGCAGGCATGAACTGCGCGTATGTTAATGTCTAGACACAACAATGGGTTTTCTAGTATGTTGCGTCATGTAGTTCTTATGCCGTTGTGTTCAGCCGTGGGCCGACAATGTCGAGATGACGACAGTTGCGGCGCTGATGATCAGTCCGACCGCAGGACTGGTAGCGTTGGGCCTTATCCCACTAACCAGGAGGAGTGGAAGATGGTTGGCTTTTATGCCCTTTCTTCTACGATGTCTTCTTTTGTCCCTTTCTCTGGACCTGGTCGACGCTGAGGTCGGCCGAGGATTGGGGACGAGCGTCAAGTGACGATTTCGAGAGCTGAATGGTTTCCGCAACCTCTAGAGCTTCTGGCAGATTAGTTGATATCGTCCTGATGAGTAATGAATGAATATGGTCAGGTACACTGAGGATGAAGCCAGCAATGTGCGCCGTGTGTAGTAGGCTGACGGAAACTTGCATGATGCAGCGGCTTTCTTCAGTGAACTGGCAAACTCTTTGAGTGAACTGGAGCCCATTTTCAGCTGGAAGAATTTGCTTCTCTCTGTTGCATCTTGTCCAGGGACAATTATAACATCCAGCTTTTTCTCGTTTAACGCAGTTCAACGAGGCGCCGCTTTTATACAGCGAATGTAACATGCGATCATGATCTGTGCAGATATAACATTAGTCACTGTCTGTCGAATCGTGATCGCCTCAGATCCTAACACTCTGCAGGGTGTCGTTGGTCCTTTCCAGGAATCGCTTGTTCAAGCCGTTCAACAGGTTGGTAGACTGTAGGTTGTGATTGAGCGAATCGTTTGGTTCACAGAAACGCCGGCAGTGGTGCTGTAGGGGAAGAATCTTTGTGATGCCGTGTCGGTGTTATCGCACAAGCTAGTTCAACGGGGGTTTATTCAGAACGCGTGGTCGGTAAAAGAACCCAGCTCTCGCAGACGAACGCGGAAGACACAACAATCTTCATTCATCGTTCGCAGGAAAATAAGAATGATCCTGCCGTCGTCGCCAAATATTGTGTCGTTGAGTACGCAGGCTTTATTCGGTCCATATTCTCAACAGAGCAGTCCTAACGTAACATAGCAATGCAACCGCGCGTGAGCGGAGCCGTCATGTAGCTGATCGCTAACCCTAGTAGATGGGTTATATCTGCATGCAAGCGTGTTTTTGTATCGCGCAGATGTATTGCGGGGTTTTTACATGGTTCCTTACTGCCATACGTATCCATGGCTGACTCATGAAAGCCACAGATTTTTCAAATCGAGCAGGGCGCTCTCTCACACAAAGACGTTTTCCATGTTCAATTTGACTTGGAAAATGTCCTCTTTGAATTGAAAAATATACCAATTAAAGTGGAACAGATATGTAAAACAGTAGAATCTTAATAACTGAATCACTCAGGGTATTCTTTTTGCAACGAATTGACGGTTGAATGCTGTCCAATTTCAGGAGAAGAAGACATGCTGGGACGCGATTCACTTGACGGTGAAGCCGGTGAATGGAGCTCTGGCGCTTCTGCTGTTGTCGAAGACACTGTACGAGGCGTGCGAGAGAGTGTTTCGAACGGCACTGCGCGTGTGCTGTGTGCAAATCCGACTCGATCGTCTTTATCTCGACCCTTTACGCCGGTTTTCTGCTCATTCGGTTCGCTTTTACTAATAGGGGAATGTTGCTAGTATATGAAACTATTTTTCAGAAACATCCTTCCGTTCGTCGCTTGCTTCTCATTCGATGGGAAATGATGCGTTTCGTTCGATCCGTACAGTTCTTCCTTCATTTCGACTCCATTACGCCGCTCTTCAACCAAATGATCAGGTTCGTTGGTTGCCGGGGTGATGTGGTCGTGGGAAGAACGCTCCTGGGCAATGTTGCAAAAAATTGGACATTTCTTCATTGCGAAAGACCAAAACTCTGTTTTCCTGTTACTGGCGCAGAAATTATGAGTTGATGTCTGCAAAATTTCTCGCAAACTACGGAATTCGATCGCCTCGAGCTGAAAGGAGTAAATCGTATATTGTCTTTAGCTACCTATGACAATCTACGTAGTGGCTAGTTAATTACAATATCAACAGATATGATTCGCTGCTAGCTTTTCATAGGCAGTTGAAGACAATATACGGTACATTTCCAGTTGGAGGTGACCGCAGTTCCCCTTAATATGCGCAAGAAATATAGGAAATCAAACAATTCGCATCCACTCTCCACTCAATCCTTAACTTGCCATCAGCTACTCTATCCTGAATTCCATAAGCGGATGATTTCAGCGAAATCCGGCGCTGCCGAGAGTTCGAGCAGGCAAAAGCGTCGATCGACGGCTTCGCGCATGCAGTGTTCGGACAGTGCGGTCTGAACGCCGTCATGGTACAGCAGGTCATAAGTGAACTATTGCGCGTTTGTTTGCTGTACTGTCGCGCGGTGGAGCGCACTGATCTCTCACTCGAGGAGACCTTGGCCGCCGTCGACAAACTCGGCGAGCAGTTTGACAATAAGTCACGCCTCCTCTTCAAGGCGCTGTCGGAACTCAAGCATTCCGACAGCTCCCGACGACTCGACCCCCTCCTTCAGCGACTCGACTTTACTGGACGCTTCTCTGCCGCTTTTTCTTAACAGTGATATCTAACGTTCTCTGCTGCTGAAAAATACAAGGGCCAGTCAAATGAAAGTGAGCCACCCACTCATACTACGTGCCTTGAATCACTTCCATTTGAATGACGCTTGGATTTTGTTTTGTTTCGTTGTCGTTACATCGTCATGATGGCGATAATGGAGATATACTCAAATTTTTGATCAGGAAGGAGATCGGGAGTCACATTCCGTAGCCGGTCAAGGTTAGCTCCTCTAAGTGTCACTTTTTGTCGTGAATCATTTTCGAATGCGAAAATAGTGAAATTTTTAGAGCGTCAGCTAGTGGTCCATCCTTATTTAAAATCCTAGACAGGTTAAAGCACGAATACATTATACCGTAACTCATATTGT
>NIUQ01004152.1:0-14840 GCA_002796945.1 Plectus sambesii
GAGATTTGTTGTTGGAGCTGATACAATCACTACCTCATATGACAGTCCGTTCAGACAGAATGCACAGAGTACAACGGTTAGCCGTTACTGTACAGAGTCTGTTGAAACGCGCTTTGATTGACACATGCGTTGTTTCGTGACGCAGCGTATGCAGGCGGAAAGGGCTTTGAGTGACACCTGGGTGGGCCGCCGCTTTACAGTACACATGAGCGTAACACACGGTGCTCTGTCTCGCTTGTGTCACAGCTGCGGTGTTGCTGCTAGTTTGCAGATTATTGTTGAATGCTACTCGTTTGCATTCAGTGCTTCAGACTAGTATTTGGTGGAATGCAGTTGAAGGTTGTGTGAGAAACAAAAGTGGTGTTGCTTTAACGAATGATTGCATTGGCTCTTGCTTCACCATCTTATGACAGTGAAGTAACTGTTTGTGACTAACTCAAGGCTAACTGCCCTACACCCTACCTCAAGCGTGTAAATTTGGCTTGTGTCTAAGACTACCTCAAGCTGCTATTGACATGTATGCAGTGTCGACGTCCCTTACCCATGTGTACACTTTATATGCTTGATGCACAGTGTCAAAGACTACCTCAAGATGCTATGGTCATGTATGCAGTGTCGATGTCCCTTACCCGCTTACGTCATTTCACTAAGCCATGTCTACACTGTTCACGAATGCTAGATGCACCGCAGCGAGTTAATCGCCAATAGTGAAACATTCAACGAATGACTGTAAAAATCAGTTGCTTGTAGTGGCTTGCCAACTAGCGAACTGTTGCTTTATTTACCTATGTTTGTGACTACCTCAAGCCCAACTGCCCTGATCCCTACCTCAATCGTGTCTTGAGTTTATGACTTCCTAAAGCTGCTATGGATATGCAGTGTCGATAACATCACCCGCTTACTTCCCTTACCCATGGCCCTACTGTTCATGCTATATATTTCGAAGTGTAGTCTATCGTGATACCCTAAAACACAATACTCAACACCAATAAAATACGAACAATGCATAACGACACGGACAGAACAAGCTTTTCATTTGATGGTGGCCCTAAAGAGGGCCGTTGGGTTGAAGTTTGGCTCGCTGAGTCGATTTACTTAGCGGGCTTCTCGGACGTCTTCTTGGGCAGAAGGACGGCCTGGATGTTGGGCAGGACACCGCCCTGAGCGATGGTCACACCCGACAGGAGCTTGTTCAACTCCTCGTCGTTGCGCACCGCCAGCTGGAGATGGCGGGGGTTGATGCGGGTCTTCTTGTTGTCACGGGCGGCGTTGCCGGCCAGCTCGAGCACCTCAGCAGCCAGGTATTCCATGACCGCGGCGAGGTACACGGGGGCGCCGGCACCAACGCGCTCGGCGTAGTTGCCCTTGCGCAAATGACGATGGATGCGGCCGACGGGGAACTGGAGTCCGGCTCGGCTGGAGCGGGTCTTGGCCTTTCCCTTGGCTTTACCTCCCTTACCACGACCAGTCATGTTGAATGTGAGGGTTGGAGATGGACGAGCGAGCACGCAAGCAAATCGAGCGAAGATGCCTGAAATCAACGTCGAGGCGCGTTTATATGCGCCCGATTAGGGGTACGTGGCGCGTCCCCGCCTGCCGTAACTCCGCCCACTGAGCGATAGGGACCACGGCGCGTGCTCCTCTCACGACGCGATCGCATAAATACGAGCGCCGAGCACCGACTCGCCACCACTTGGAATCGGTTCGCCCGTGTCCTCTGTTTCGCACTTAACTCTCTCTAACCCAACATGCCGCCGAAGCCCAGCGCTAAGGGAGCCAAGAAGGCCGCCAAGTCCCAGAAGGCGAGCCGCACCGGCGACAAAAAGAAGAGGCGACGGAGGAAGGAGTCTTACTCGGTCTACATCTACCGTGTTCTCAAGCAAGTCCACCCCGACACCGGCATCAGCTCAAAGGCCATGTCGATCATGAACTCGTTCGTGAACGACATCTTCGAGCGCATCGCTGCCGAGGCGTCTCGTCTTGCTCAGTACAACAAGAAGAGCACCATCTCCAGCCGCGAGGTGCAGACCGCCGTCCGACTCATCCTCCCCGGCGAGCTCGCCAAGCACGCCGTGTCGGAAGGCACCAAGGCCGTGACCAAGTACACCAGCTCCAAGTAAACAGCTGCCTGGAGTACTACTTTCAACCCAACGGCCCTCTTTAGGGCCACCATCAAATGAAAAGCTGCTTCTATCATCAACGGTCCTAGTAGTACTGCTTCACACGTGTATTTGTACTCGTTCACACTACCGTAACACTAGACTGACCGGTATGAGCAGCGCGGCGCGGATAAATTAGCACTCATGTGTGTAGGAGAACAATTGCCGGAGCTGTCAGCCAGCGAGACCTGTCAATCATTAGCGACACCCGCGCTTCTCAGCATCGCTCAAGGTGGGGCGTACCCTCAGTGAGACTTACCTGTCAGTCACTTCCTATACAACCGTTTTTTAACAGCGCTCACGGTGGTCGGTACAATCAGTCGGCGGGACCTGTCAGTCACTTCCTATACACGGGCTTCATGACAGCGTTCACGGTGGGTGGGACAGTCACTCGGCGGGTCATGTCGGTCAAGGTGGGTGGCAATAGCGCCGTTCATACGTACAATATGCACTGTATTCCCTCCGATCCTGCAGTAGACGAATGGTGTTATTTATCAACAAATCGACCGCTGCTCCAATTAGTAGCAATCTTCAACCGCTCAATTAGTGTGAATATGGTGCGTACATATCTACGGCGTATGTACCATGGCTGAAGTTGGCTTGATCAACACCATTCCCATGTCTGAAAGAGAACGTGAAGAATGTGTTATCGGTGAGAATGGGTATTTGGCGCGCCGCCCGATTCCCGCTCCGCCGACGCCGGGCGAATCGAGCAAACAACGAATCGCGCGCGAGGCATCCCGCCGTGGTCGTCCTATCGGCGCGTCGTCGAAGTGAATAAATCGCGATCGCCTTCCACCAAGTCATCCAGTCTGCTGTTTAGCATTTCCGTGCGTTCGTTAACTTCATCCAATCGTCATGTCTGGCCGTGGTAAGGGAGGCAAGGGTCTCGGAAAGGGTGGCGCCAAGCGTCATCGCAAGGNTCACCGCCATGGACGTCGTCTACGCGCTGAAACGCCAGGGCCGCACCCTGTACGGCTTCGGCGGTTAAACACCAGCTCACTGGTATCCAAAATCCAACCCAACGGCCCTCTTTAGGGCCACCTTCAAATGAAAAGTCTCGTTCCTTGATGCATTTCGTTGTTTCATTTGAATGGGTGTGTTTCAGATCTCGTACTAAAATCGTACTTTGAGGGTTTTGATCAGCATTGGTACGACTAGGGAGGCACTATGTAACCGGCTTATTGTCATTGTAGGTTACTGTTTTGGCAGAACAACTGAGCGACACTGTGATACCATGTCAGCCTCACAATAGCTGAAATGTTCGCTGTTCTTAAACGTAGGTAACACCGTAAAATCTAGATGCTGCAGCTGATTATTTAGAAAGTATAATGCAGCGTCACCCGATTGTCAAGGAACTGCGCACTGAACGTAGGAAAACCACTGAGCTGTAGGAACAGGTAAAACACAAACACTAGAGACTTGTATGCATGAAATTACACGCTGAGCAGTGTGAGCAAGTAGATGATAACAAAATCATATTAGATTCCATTAACTGTTGTCACACACAAACATTGTACAGTAGATAAAGGAAGCACTGCAAACTAGTGAGATATTCGAGTCGATGAGGTAGTAATCAGCTTCTATCGCCTTAAAGCCCTTCCTCCGTCGTAGATTTAGCTAATTACATGCACACACATACAATAAAACCATTAACTCGCTAAGACATTGAGATAGTGTTACATCTGTTGCAATATAATCCTTTTCAACGCCGTAAAATGCAGCAGTCCGAAAATGGTGTCAATCAGATTGCGACATGCATACTCAACAAGGAGGGGTGCAACTTCTAATGCCACCAGGGTCGCGGAACAAAAGACATCATCTTGTACTAAAGCCTGCAAAGTAAGAAAGCCGAAGACAAGACTGTTCATATCAACGGTACTTCTGTGTTGAACGGTAATCTGTCAATAAGGTACAAGACAGACTGCACACCTCTGAGAGCAATTTCTGTTCATGTCTTATCATTCAAGCAAGAGGCGTCACAGGTAGTGTACCATCAGTTTTTATATACCTATTTCAATTTAAACTTAATATTCTGCATATTTTATTAGCATCTATTTTAATAGTGTTATTTCGAACAAAATGGTGTTCTGGTTCGAACAAGTATTATTTTACGTTTAGCTGCTCTAGAGGTGGACGAAGGGACAAAGGGAGCAGTGCACCACTCAGGCTTCAACTGGTGCCTACTGCTGCTGTACAGAACTCGGCGGCATTCAGCACGTCAGTGGTCGCGTGGTCGCGTGGTTCGTCGGCAGGAAATGGAACGCCGCTCCCATCTATGGCAGTCTGAAATTCTATCAATATTTGTCTGTGATGTATTCATTTCCATATGCATTGTTGTGCAATATGTTCTTATTGTTTCACTATTTCCGCGGTTTGCAATGCATGTATTTTATGCATTTTTTGTTCATCTATATTGAAACTGTACTTTTACATGTAGTAATTATTATCTTTCAATTCACACGTTGTTCGGATAACTTGTCTCTGCTGCATACAGCATTAAATTGTGCTTCGGTGTGCGCTCTACGATGTGTTCGGATAACTTGATAACACTATTTATTTTGTCGTATGCACACATTTTAAGCAACATACGAGCAAATTTAAAAGTGCAATCATGCATAAATTGAACTAGCGATCAAAATCTTGTAATAAAACAAACTGCAATGGACTTAATCAGTAAAGAGTAGTGTCATTTACAATTTTATCCGACCTGAACGAATAATACCTTAAATGTTCCTTTCAAGTGCAAATAACCCCACGAAATTCCTTCCCTTCATCTCCATACCAATTCTTAGAACATTTAGAGAATTCAAAATCTCGCTGTTAGAAGACATCCAAGTCTTACCTCTACCACTTCTGTTTATTATCGGGATCGTTCTTGTCATGCGCTTATTGACTTTCTCGCATGACGAATTCTGCTCGATAACTCTTCTGCTAAGGAATGTAGCCATTTACACGATCCTCATGACGTTGACACGTGTGAACTGCCGACAGTTGCATTTACATAAATTCTATTAGTGCTTAAGTGGTCAATGAGAGCAGCCAGATGATTACAGTTATTCGAGTTCTTCGTTGAGACTGTAAAAATGTTCATCGCGTCGACTAAAAACTTTCTCCGAGGCGAGATTCGAACTCGCGCATGGTTACCCATACCAGAACACTCACCGCACTTTTCACGCGCTAAGCTATTCGCTTGAGTCTGGCGCCTTAGACCACTCGGCCACCCGGACAACTGATGAGGTGCTGTCTAAGTTATCTCAACATTAATCCTCCTCGCCCACTCATTTGTATGATGGAATCTTGTCCACGAGCGCTCATGAGAAACAAATTTTCATTCCCTGCGAAAAGAGTAATGAGCTTGCATTTTTCGATCAGTCTTTCAAAAGAGATAAAAGATTCTTACTCGATCGCAAAAAGGTTTAAAAGTTCAGAAAGAGAAATACAGTCTACTGTTTTTATAACGTCGGTCCTTTTTGGCACTGGCTGCTAGTAGCTTTCACGCGGTAGGGAAGATCAAATGACCCCGCATATCCTCTCCGCCCGTTACAGCGACGCATGCATTGTCCCAATTGAGGCTTATTTTCACTCCTTTGACAAAGTCCGCCTTCCTCTAGGGTCGTAGTGCCGTTTCTCACCCTCTCCCGCGCTGTAATGACAAGTGTACCACGCAGTGAATATCAACTGCTTTTATAACGTAACTGTCTTTATAACGTCGGTCTTTGGCCGGTCCCTTGACCGAAGTTATAAACACAGTTGACTGTATGTAATGCTTCATAAGAATCTGCGTAAAAAATAATTAATATTAAATCATATCTACACTCAAATGTAGCGGCTGAACTCTGACGTGCATGCATGTCTTGACTTCTCTAGCTAACACACCTCTTAATAAATCACATCCAGAAACTTTTTTAAAGAACTCACGGGGTACTGAATTTTCGAACTCGCCAAGAGCACTTTTGTTCCACACTAGATCCGTTAATCCTGATCATTATCTTCCTCTGCCGGTACATTTTAACAATAAAAACTGGTTTCGCTGAATACATTTTTCTTGTTCGTTGGACATGTTGAATAAATTCGTTGCACAGGATTGCCTAAAAATCGTATTAACCAATAGACATCGGCCCGCGCCTCAAGTTTTTCGGTCGAGCAAGTGAGAGGCACAAGGGAGAGGCAATTGTGCAGCACGTGTAAAAAGGGGCGATTTCTGTTGTTGGAGTTGACAGAGCGTACGCACTCGCATCCGCCAAATTAGCACATTAAGGTTAGAGGGCGGTGTGGGTACTTGAATCATGGCCCAAATGTTCATAAAACCTCGGTGCACTCAGACTCGTTCGCTCGATTGCGCGCAAAACTTCCTTATTATGATTTGTAAACGAGTGACGTTCGCTGACCTGTATCGTTTTACGATTACATTAGCGTGCTTAGCTTATTATGAGTGAGAATGTTGTGGTCGCTAAAAACGAAGATTTGAAGCGCACGATGGCATTTAGTAGTCAGTCTTTTTATTCGACGGACAAAGATATCGGTCCGCAAATTCCTCATATTTGCTAACAGCGCCCTTCACCAACAAAGCGAAGAGCGGGCATAGGGAAGTGGGATGGTTGGGGTGCGCCGAAACCCTTACAGAGGGCTGCCACTTTATTGCTCAAGGTTAGGGGGAATGTGATTTTTGAAATTCTGAAAGTTTGTTTTTTCAAGTAAAAGATGTAGTCTGTTAGCTGTAGTAATTGTAACTGTAAACCATATTATAGAACATGGTATTATATAGTAATTCAATAGCTCAGTTTTAGAAATGCTAACTATGCTGAAGTTGTTATTACAGTATCATTCTTTGTTTAAAAATGCTAAAAGTATTTTTATGATTTGTGAATGCAATCTGCTCAACTTTTAAATGATTTCAGCGAAATGCGCATACTTTATTTATGCTGCTTGATGTCTGCGTTGTCAACAACGGCTACTGCTCTTGGATTTGGTGCTGGCATACCGCTGTCCGGCTCATTGGGAAACATCCCTAATGTTTTCAATCAAGCCCTACAGCCTTCTCAACTTCAGCGACCACAGTCACCAGTAGCTCAGCAATATCAGCCTCAACAACAATTCCAACCTCAACAACAATTCCAACCTCAACAACAATTCCAACCTCAACAACAACTCCAGCCTCAGCAGCAAGTGCAACCACAGCAACAAGTCCAGCCTCAGCAGCAAGTGCAACCACAGCAACAAGTCCAGCCTCAACAACAAATACAGCCTCAACAACAAGTCCAGCCTCAACAACAAGTACAGCCTCAGCAACAAGTCCAGCCTCAACAACAAATACAGCCTCAACAACAAGTACAGCCTCAACAACAAGTACAGCCTCAGCAGCAAGTTCAGCCCCAAGCACAACAACAGGTTCAAGCGCAATGGAAGGGAGATTCTTCACAGGTTCCACCAAAAAGTAAAACGAAACCTCAACCGCCAAAGGAACAAGGGCAATCCAAACTGCCTTCGTCTGCTCGACCAGCTCCTAAACCAGCACCCTCGCCCCCGCGAGCCGACGGACCGCTTCCAGAATGTTACAACAATCCTAGTGGTTGGTTTTTACGGGTTGATCAATTGCTCGCTTTAAAACTATTTTCATTTATGGTCGACCGGTCACTCACTTTCAAACGATGAAGTTCACAAAATTACTCAATTCGCCCAATTTATTTTCTATTGCTGACAACTTTGCACTCATGTTCCAGTCGTTTTCGAAGGGTAGAACGAGTATGAGATCCTTCTGCTCGCGTTAGCGAAGTCAATGTATCGATCTGAACCTATCATAAACCATGTGCAAGTAAATGACATCGATCAGCATCCCATTTAATAACGAATCAGTTACCATTTCATTACAAGTGTCATTAAATATCGCAATTTTAGGCTATACTTGCTGCAACAGCGATTTGGAAAAAATAATGCTGGCGTCAATATCTGAGATTCGCGAAAAGGATCCTGAAATTTCAACTTGCAATATCCACAGAATAGGAAAACATATACAGTACAGGTCGGAGAAGAAATTTGGCTATTTGTTCGAAACGGTCGTCGGTTTGAGCGACTTTGCATTCAAGAGCAATTTTGTTGAAAATTACACATGCAAAGTTGAAGCTGAAGGCAAGTATATCCTTGCCTATGCGACACCGAACAAGGAGAATTTAGACCGCTATGCTAAGACGTCGTCGCATATTGCCCCTGTTCCGTTTGGACCACCTTCTCCACTTCCGCCATACTTGCATTCAAATTAATGAGCAATAAAGTTACTCTTGCGTACTATTTCTCAGTGAATTAATATAACTCAATATCTGATTTCGAATAATTATGTTTCTATATGGAAAAATATGTCCATGCCGAGCAATGTTAGAGGAAGTTCATTGAACGATATTCATAAAGGATATGTGGCTGTTTTGAATTGGAAACTACGACTTTGCAGAGGAAAGGCATTGCTATGAAAAATTACAATACCAATAAAATTAACCTCTGAGTTAAGAGAGGAGCAAAGGGGATCGAGGATCCCCTATTTTCGGAGTCTGCAGAAGATTACCATGGATCTTTACACATCTGTATCGATGTCCCCTTAATTACCTCTCTGTCTTTTTGATTTTGCTCTCCAAAGTCGTCGGTTCTAGCTTCGTGCGCGCTCAGAGTTATTCTATATAGCAGAGACTGTGGTGGTTAAACAGAAATGGCAAATTATCGACAGAATCAGTTTTCTCTAAATCACTGTAATGAATACTTACACTGCTTCTCACTATGATTATTTTTACTATAATAAATATTATCGTTAATAACTTCTCAATCGTATTTGACGATTTGCTCTTATGTTGAAATATTATGATTTTTTTGCATATGGCATGCTTGATGATATGATATTGTGTCGCGACGCAGAGATTATCGCTGTTTTGGATATGCGATCATAAAAGGCTTTATCCTACAAATGCGCGATAACTGAACTTGGGTAAGTCTGAAAATTATGACCGAGTGCGCCATTCATCACTACATGAGCACGGCTTTTTCTTCCTTCTTCATGTCCCTATGTCTATTGTCATGAAAAACTCGGCTTCTTTATGTAGCCCTTTGGTCCATTTATAAAATATACGTCAGTTACCAACCGCGTCTACACATTCTTGCGCAATGTGATCAACTCTTCTTTTCTGAACAGAATTTGGACAATTGAAATTTTTGCTGTATAAATTCTCGATACCAATGGCAGTAACAGCGATCGGCCTTAAAATGTTGCACTTTGCAAGTAAGTTTTAAATAATACTGTTATCCCGACAAAAATATTGATAAAACGAAACAGCAATTCCAAACTGTGCTGCCCAAGCCTTTTACGACAAGAGACGTCAGCGAATATTAATTCGTGAAACATTATATTCTTTATCAAATGAGAGCATTCAGCATCGCAAGAATTACGTCTCAATAATACTGAATGGCGTTAATATTCAATAGCGTTGATTCAAAGGTTCCATTTTTGCCCTTCATATAAATAGCAACCATTCTCCCAAATGCTGTATAAGGGCGCTGCGTAATCTAACTCGTTTGTTCTGAAATTATAGAGAATTTCGCGACGTGAAGAGCTTATAATACTGAGATAGTGGGCTTTCATTATATGACAAATGGTCACAAGTTGTTGTGCGTTTTCTCCAGAATCACATGAAGCTCTGTCCAGATAAGAAAATGTTCTCCTTTTAAATTGTCAACCCACTAAAAAGAGATGCATGATTCTTCAATCTGAAAGACAACTGAATTTTTCCAAATGTCAGCCGCTGTAAACGGCTTCCTGTTCTTATTTCTTTCGGCGTTCTCTTCTTAAGGGCAAGTTAAAGAACAGAGGAAACAAAGTGGTTTCCTCTTGAACTCAACCCAACAATACCCATAATCTCTCAATCGAATATGAACAGTTGTATTCGAGGAAAGAGAAGCCAAACAACTTCTTTAACAACTTAGAATGGAAAGGCTTTGATAATGACAAGAGTTTGACGTAACCATGAATCAGAATAGAAACTCGGAAATTGGACTATGCCTTATATTAACTCTTCAAGTCTCTTAATTTCCGGAACATGTATCCAAAGTAGATTTCGACACGAGCGTTACCGGTTGATGCAAGGTATTACGGCCAGTGGGTCTTACTTACTGAGCTGAGAAGAAAGTTTCTGCAGCCGTCGTTCTGAATCAACGGATTATCCAATCATTCCCCGTTAGCAACGCCTTAGCTGATCAGTCCGTCGTTTAAGTAGTGTACTTTTTCTTCAAACGACATATACCATGTTCACTCTAATAAGAACACTCTCCATTTCGAAAAGGGTGCTTTCTATATTGATGTGACTTGTAAAATGTCATCTTTGACTTTGAAAACGTCCTTTTTAAAGTGAGAATGTTCTATATATTATTCCGTTAGCGATAATGCTGACTGTTTAAATATGCGTTTTGCAAATATGCGTTGCCTTTTAATTAGAATGTCGGGTAACGCAGTGGCGAATCTTGCATCAGCGGCGTCGAGCGGAAAAGCATCGCCAGCACCTTCGCGAAAAAGCCGAGTGAGCGGGGTGGCGTCGGCGAACAACAGCTCGCGCCCCTCTGCCGCCAGTTTGGCCAAATCTTGGCTTGGTGCGGAATACAGTGTAACTCGAGATAAGGTACGAATCGTCTTTTTTCATCATATTTTCACAATGGCTTGACGGTCAGCTGTTGCAGCAATAAGGATTGCCTTTGTAACTTTGTTCTACATTTAGTTAGTAAGTGTTGGGACAGGATCAAAAAGGTAGTCATTTTTGCTACGATAGCGATTTACAATCGGACATCGTTTAGTCACTTAACACTCTGCTGTTCAATTAACACTAGATTAAGATTCATATTCCAACCCCCGCTGATTAGGCTACTTATGAGTGTGTGTAGTGGCCGATCTCGCCTCGATTTATACCATCCTTTCCCAATGATTATGTGTGGCTTGTATCAGGTGGCAAACAAACATTGCACGTGTACATTGCAGTTGATCAGCGCGGTGAGGCTGGTGGCCATTTCCACACCACCGATACTGATCGTCCTAATACTGTCAGCGATGATCATAATACAAGTTCAGAGTGAGCTGAGCAGCTCGTACGCCATTCGACGCAGTCTAGCAGCGGGCAAGGAGATGAATCGATTGGTCGGCGCGTTACAGCGCGAACGCGGCATGACCTGCGTTTTCCTTGAAGGGTAGGATTTAAAAGTACCGCGGCGCCGAGCGCTCAGAGGCAAAAATCAACTTTAAACTGAAGCTTTTAATCGTTTAAGCTAGTTCTCATTATCCATCAGAAAAAATTATCTACCTCTTTCTAGAAGAAAAAGTACGGTAGTTGATTAGAGATCTCGGACACCGGAAGTAGAAATATGCATCCGTCCAAAACGCGACCATGCCCCTTGCTAACTCGCCGGCTGCGGTCGCCAGTGCTAAATACACTTCAGTCTGCTTTTCAGTAAACTATTGCTAGGGTGGCCGAAAGGATATTAGATTGGATAGCTTACAAGCTACGCGACATTCTTCAGAGTCGCAGGCATTTCTTAAGCAACCACTAGTGAGCGGCGCCGCGGATCCTGCAGTCTTTGAAAATAATAATAATAAGCGCCTTTGTTAAAGCAGGCGTACTTCCAGCATCAACGGCACAGATGGAGTGGAAGAAACGATGAAGCAGTTTCGTACTGAGACCGACACTATACTCTTCTCCATTTCTTCTGAAATCTGGGAAGGAATTGAGAGGTTTGGAACGGAATTCGTCACTCAGCGATCATTCCACATTTCTCTGACGGGGCACCGCCGTGCTGTTTACGAATCAATCAATGACTGTTTTACGAGTCTCGAGTAAGTCGCTATAAATGATAACTATTGACGCGTTCAATTATGACTGTCTTTCGGAAAGTTCCATCCTACTAATTTAGATTTTATACGGAAAGAATAAACGCGTTCATTCAACAAACAGAGCAGCTCCTGTACGGCTCACCAGATGGACAGTTCTGGGGAAAAGTGGAAGCGTATCGAATGCTCTTACACGCTGGAGACTTGATCGGTCGAGTTCTTTTGCCTTTGAAACTCTTTTCAAGCAAAACTCAACCAGCTCTTTCTCTAGGTATCAAGCGAGCGACCGGCGGATCGTTCTTCGCTGTTGGTTATTTCAACTGGGAAATGTACCGCTATTATACGGGTTTGTCGGCACTTTTTGACTTTCTGCAGTTGAACATTTACTTTGAAATGTTACCGAGAGATAAGCTGCTGCCGCCATACAGACGCAAAGCTTGCATAAACAAGCTGAGAGGAGGGACTTGGAGGAGTCAATAGATCTGTGTATAACCATGTTGACCATGGTAAACTTCAAAGCTGGATTAGGGAATTTTGAAAAAGCCCGAAAATTCTCCACCCCGGCCTCGCCTTCGTCACTGTTTATCACGCAGACACATTATTTTTAAATATAGTTGTGCCGATTTCAGAACATCATATGGATTTATTGCAAAGGGGAGATAGAAAATATATAAACACATCATCCTATGTATAAAGAAGGCTAAAGTTAAGCAAAGCAGTCGTAGGCTATGCGCCGTTTTAGGATTCAAAAATATTCCGGAACCAGTAACTTGTTCTCGACTGATGTTCTGACGCAAAAATTTATTAAGATGCACTAAAAGACGTAAAAAGATATCCATACTGATGAAATCACGGCAATTTTCAGAAGTGGCTGGTGCTATTGATCGATACCTCATAATAACCGGCGGAGCAAGTCTCGACGTCAGTCAATTTATGGCGGAACTTGCCACATATAAAGCGCGCGAAGTTATCGATAATCTAAAAATTATGGAGAAGGAGATTTTCGCCAACAAAACAGATCCGAACGCCGTTGACAGAAAGTTGCAATGGTTTGGCAACATGACCGAGTACATGTCTCTGATGATCGTCAAGGTGGCAGAGTATTTACTCAATTTTTTAATCAGTAGTATGCAGGGTTCGGAATGAAAAATTTTGAAAAAAAGGACATTTTGAAAATTGTCCTTTTTTGTCCTTTTTTTTTAAAATTCGTCCTTTTTAAAAAGATTTTTTCATTATGGGACCCTAAATTTTGAATGTCATTTTAAAAAAATATCCTTTTTTTCTGTGTCATAATCGTCTATTTTTTTCAAAATGACCTGTTTTTTAGAAATTTTGGCCTTTTTATAAAAAAAAAGGACAAAAAAGGACGTTCGTTGAAAAAAAAGGACATTTCTTTTTAAAAAGGACATTCAAAATAAAAAAGATTAGGGGTCCCAAAAAAAGGACAAATCTTTTTAAAAAGGACGATTCCGAACCCTGGTAGTATGTCATAATATCGTAGTAAAACATTTTTATCGCGGGTGCGATGAAGCGAAATGCAAATTAAAAGTGAATGTCAATTAATTTCAATCGGATCAAAGTAGCGCAATTGTAAACAGAGCTCTCTAATTTTCGTTGCATCAACGAATATAGGTATTCATCTCAAAATGGGGCAAAATCTATGAAATGTCCACGCGACCGCTTATACGCTATTTCGGTGCAACTTAATTAACACTTTTATACGATTTTCAGATGGATGATTATATCACCGAAAAACTACAGAACGTTCTGGACGAGAACATCGCAGCCAAGAACGCCCGTTTCATCATGGCGCTACTGGCCGTCGGCGTGGCGCTGATCGTCTGCCCAACCGTTACGATCTTCTTCGGCGTTGAATCGTTCCGCATGAACAAGAAAATTCGCCAGAAAGTATGATATCTTATAAGCACGTGTATTTTACTGCATAGAACAAGTAATATTCAAAGAGAGTAGGGAATGCGAAGCACAGGGGCTGAGTCAAGGGGGAATCGATTGAGATACCCGGGAAAAATGATAAAATAACGCATAATATGTTAACCTATATTTATATCATTATTTAGGTCTCGGAGTTGGGACACGAAAAGCAAAAGACTGACCTTTTGCTCTGTCAGATGTTGCCTCGGTCCATCGTTCGCGAGCTAAAGCTTGGTCAGCCGGTTGTCCCTCGCACTTACAGTTCCGTGACCGTGTTCTTCAGCGATATCGTCGGTTTCACGACGTTAAGCTCGAAGAGCGATCCGATTCAGGTGAGTCTGGACGCGATATTCGTAATATATGCGAAAAGTAAAAGAGGAATATTTCAAATCATGCGCCATCAATTATAGAAGATATAATGTTGTATAACGAATTAGTATATTGTCTTAGAACGAGTTCTGTCGCTTCAATAACAAATGTGTAAAACATTACTGAATTAAATTGAAACAATCTTTAATCGTCACGTTTTTAAGTATTAATTTAGTAAGTTTTTATTGAAAATGCACAAATATTTAGATAGTTAATCTACTAAACAAGTTATACAGTTCTATGGATACGGTACTGGATCGTTATTCGTGCTACAAAGTGGAAACAATCGGTAAAAACTTGAAATTGCTTTCTCAAATTGCTGTTTAATTGTCGCTAATGCAGGCGATGCATATATGGTCGTGTCCGGCGCACCAAAGACGAACAACGCTGACCACAGTAACGAGGTGTGCACGATGGCTTTAGACACACTAAGAGAAATAGGCGATCTTCGCATTCCCCACTGCCAAACGGAAACACTACTAATGCGTATCGGAATTCATACTGGTAAGGCAATAACTGTGAGCTAGTGAAAT
>NIUQ01004153.1:0-14712 GCA_002796945.1 Plectus sambesii
GCGCCCTGTTTAGAAAAGTGTTTTAATTGCAATTATGAGCAACGCGGCGATTGGCCTAATGTGACTTCATAACTGACAGGAGAGACGTATCTTTCATTATAGGGGAAACTTTTCGGTCAGTAACGAGCGTCGAGACCGAATACCGTAGAACGCCAAATTTAGCCCATATTTAGCACGCAGCACGTCAAGGAAAGTCTCAGGAAAGACTGTTTTGCCGTTACTCAGTGAAAAATTTCCCCTATAGTGACGTGACAAGCGTTGCATATGCCCTGATGAGCCTCCAATCCTATTCAGAATTCTGGATTCATCGTCGTTGGAATGGGTTTGGTCGTGTCGATTATCTTTCATCTTACCACGCGGGAGCCAGTCAACGCTCGGCGACTTAGCCGTCTCCATTCCAATGAGAGTACTCGCGAGCTGATGCATATGACTTGGAAACAATGGTTTCTTCAGCCGCAGTTCTATCAGGTAGTTATCTAATCTTTCTTTTGTTGTTTCGCAGCTTTTGTGACTGATAAGCGACAAACAATTAGTTCGGCTTCACTCTTGGTGATGTGAAACGCGTCAGCTTTGAACTGAATATGCATTTGCATGCTCTGAATTGGATTTGCATTTGGATATTTTTAATATTGATATAATGTTGTAATAATACATTCTATGTTTAGATTGGTCTTCTCTATATGACCTCTCGGTTGTACTGTAACATCTCGCAAGTCTATTTTCCGTTTTACATCACGCAGACGCAGAAATATGATAAGGTAAAGAGCGTTTCCATTTTAGCAATTGCTTCTTTTCTGTTTTAGAAATACGTGGCTATCTTTCCGATGACGTCATACGTAGCTTCTTTTGCGATATCAACGCTTTTCAGCTTTTCATTCATCAATCGACGCTTGAACCGCAAGGTAGGATTTGTTTATTTTTTAAAAGCCAACTATACAGCATTGAATGATTTCATTTGACTCCCTGATTTACGCGATTTCTGCTCTAAAATGTCTCTTAATCATATTCTCAGAGCATTTTGTTAGAAAGTGCGCGAATTCAAAATTTAAAAATTCGTTGCGTGACATATAAAAACCGTTCCCAGAACCGCAATATTATTCAGATTTACCGTGCTCATGGGGCGCAATTAAGACACCATTCTTGACCATTGTTGACCTGTAACGCCCTTGACTTTGTGAGAAAGAGTGCGTAAAAAGTGCAAGCTGTTGAAGATTGTGCGATTTTTCAGGCAATGTTCATGTTTGGTGGTATGTGCTGCATGGCAAACTGCGCTTGGATGTACTTTAGCGATTTGGGATTGGAGATGATGTATCCCATTTCTTGCCTTCTCGGAATCGGTCAAGCTATTGTACTCGTTTCTTCGCTCGATATCACTGCAGATCTGATTAACAGGAACACTGTATGTTCATTTAGTTTTCTTTAAAGTTGAAATTAAAATCATTATCAATTTATAATCGATCTTTATAACGAGAATATAATTTATCACACTTAACTTTTTTTGCTGTTCGCGCGGTTACTTTGAATAAGATCGTTTTTGTGGTATATTGTGACATTTTTGCATATGTCGTTATTAGCTATTGATGCCTTTAGTTTTAGTACTCAAATTATTAATGGTAATTTATAGTAGAGTCCGGATATAAGTGATCCATTATAATTCATCTGAACTAATTTATCTGTAGCTGAAACTGTTGGAGAACTCTGCGCACTATCTCGGCATCCTCCATATTTTCAATGTAACATATATATAGCTATTCAACCTGTTTCAGGAAAGTGGAGCGTTCGTTTATGGCGCTATGAGCCTGGTGGACAAGTTCGCCAATGGAGTTGCTTATCAAATTATCGAAATTATGAATCCTTCTTGCGAGTAAGTGATAGCAGATAAAGCTGTACTATATCGAATAGATGTACTGCTTCTCGTTTCTGTATTCGTGAGTCTTCGAGGGTGCTGTACATTTAGCGTGCAATTACAGGGCAGTCGAAATTGAGTGTTTTGGCGGGGAGAGTTTCATTTTGACACTTGCAACAATTTTTGCAACAGCAAATAATTTTTCCATTTCTCCTATATTCCTAGTTTTCCCTTGGGTATTGGGCGGTTAGTGTCGGTGCTGTTGGGGTTCACCGCGTTGTGCTTATTCAGCGGGCAACATCCTAAAGGTTCACTCATGCACGAGAGCGATCGGAACGCAATCGTTCGGCGGGCGAGGAACAAACCAAGTGACTGATCAAATAATCATTAGTCAATAAATGTGACAGATTTGTGTAAGCGCGCTTTCGGATAAGATTGCGATGAAAGTGTACTTTTCCACGAAAAGTACCATTTTTCCATGGTAAACTACTCCTATAAACGCCAGAATGTCGGCTACATAATTATAAACGTTTATTTTCAGTCCTTCAAGCGGCAAACACGAAGCTTGCCGGATTTTTTATCGGAATGTGATGGTATTCGTTCCGGCCGCGTGCATGCTGCTAGGCGCTTTTGTTCTCATTTCTCTTATTCCACAGAACGTCGGTCATAGACCAGGTTGGTTTCATATTTTTAATCATCGAACATTATACGAGTAGCACTGGTTTAAGATCATTTGTGAGTTACTTCGCAATTTGGGAGCAAGTGTCCGAGAAGACATGCGACGCGCTAAAATGAATAATGCTATTGCATACTAGATGATGCTTGATTTGGGATTAACCCAAAGAAATGTCTAAAAATAGCTCAAAATTAGCATGACTTTTTGAATGATGTCATTTTAAATGACAACCGAGTGGGAACTTTCAAAGCAGTTCTTCTGAGTTTGCATCAAATGAAAAAATAATCGATTCAGGCATTTTAGTTTAAGTTTGATTTAGACATTGCAGTTTGAATTAGCAGATTTGTACATTCAGCATCAAAATTCGACTACAATTGTAATATACCCACCCCTCAGTGAATTAAACAGATAATTAAATGCGTCATCTTCCTATCCCCGTCTGTGAAGCAGACGTTACCCTCGATGGAATTATTGCATATCTTATCACTCGTTAACTTTGGACAAGAATCGTTAAAATCAACAGTATTTCACACTAGTACATTAGATATTGTTGCGAAATGGATTTATCCATTTTATTTCAGCGAGAGAAGGCGACCATCGTTCTCTTCTTAATGATAACTCAACCATTTATGAGGAGTGAAAGAATGAAGAGATCTCCTATGTTGCTTGGTGTAAAGAGCTTTTGGATTTCTGGATTGTATACAAACTTGTATCATCTGCGTGCAAGACTTGATAGGGAATTCCGTAAACTAATTTTTATGGCGCTCTATGGCAAATCTGCATTCTATATTTTCTTCGAAAATTATCAACGAATGCGCGCTCCAAGTCGACCAAAAATTTGACATCCTGAAAGGACATTTAATATATGGTGGAAATTTAATTCTGGTAAATAGATCATTTGTACTTTAATTTTGGCACTTTCTAAATCCCAAGTAGGACATTTTCCAAATCAAACTGAACTCTTTCTAAATGATACAAGACACTTTGTTGAATTTTTTCAAAGGAAAGTATCCATTTGATATGTATTCTGTTTGACTGGGAAAGTATCCTACTTGAAAATTTGAAGAGTGTTCAATTTAAAGTGAAATAGGTATATCTATGATGCTATGGTGTATGTTGCCTTGCAGCACACTTGCATAATGCAATCTAAATTAAGTCTTTATTTTTTCTCAAACTATGTTTCATCGAATATTTCTGCCTTTGCATTACTCTGTTGGTCTGAGGTAAAGAATGCCGCCCTAACAATTTTGTTCATTGGTGGTGATGCTCCACTTTGTGTGACCAATTTGTACAAACACACTTAACGCATATCTTCCTTGATTATAAGTCTTTATATGGAAAATCAATAAGTGACTTTATCATCAGTACTACTAAAATCACGTTATCCATTTATTTAACAAATATATTCATAATGAAACAACTGTTATAATATTTTGTATGCTGATTACTATTTAAACAATGGTATGGAACCACAACAAAAATCTGCTTGATTCTCGTTAGTGGCGCATATGCGCTGAAGTGTTTATACAAGTTGGTCAGATCCTTTGCTATCATGGTAATCGAGTGATATAATTCAATGATGCGACGATCTTTGATACTGTTGAAAGTGAATTCTTTGCGCGCATCTTACACGTGCGCTGTGCTGAATAGGTACCGGTGGTTTAGTGTTTTTTAAATCTCACAGCGGTCTGGACATGTTGCCGAGGTCGACTGTAAAAGCAATATAATTTGTATTTATTGATCATATCAGTTAATAACAAACGATGTCCATATGTTCACCATTGGGAATTGTGAATTTGGTGGCCGCTCCTATGTTTTGTGCTGATAGTCCAATTCTTTCACTTTCATTCTTACATATGTTGTGATTTTATGTTTATTGTTATCTTTCGTTTTCTTCCATTGTTACTCTTCTAAAACTTTAGATTTTTCCGCCTTCTGAACCTAAGTATATTTGATTTTAAAGAAGTTTATAAGCGGCTTCTTATGGATTAACGATTTGAATATGTGCAGGGAATAAAGATTTTGACGCAATATATTAGCACATGAAGTTTCGATTAAATTAGATTGGCATCGTTCCAGCAGCAGAATCGTACTGCTATATTGTTATAACAAGAAATATTCTGTAGATTGTGTTACACAAGAAATTAAACATGGCTTTCTGCTCGATAAGTAGTAATAGACGCAGAAATTGGTTTCTAAAGGACGATTTGTGTACAATAGAACTAGAATAAATTCAGAACTGAAGAGTGTAGGAACAGATTCTGTTCACATCTCGACTGGAATCTATTTTGTACTTTACTGGATGTCACTGCGAGAAAATCGCGGCGATATCGGACGAGATGCAAAATGCGGCTGCTCGGTCAGTTCTAGGCAATAAATATCACCTCTTTAGTGAGGCAAATAAGGATTTTTTCCCTTCTTTCAGACGATTTTTTGGTGGATGGTAGTGAACTTGATTTAGCGCTTGGTTTGGACCAAATATCTGCTACTTGTCTGCCTTGCTGTTCTACTCCTTCAGTACACGGACGTTCGGGCTACGGGAAAGATGCGCCTCATCACCATCGATTTCGAAGTCTTTGGACATGTCCAAGGTAGGTTTTGGGAAGATATTACACTATCTTACATGCGTTGTTGGACAGACACTGCGAAGAGCTTGGCGGATTTTTTAAAATTTCAGGTGTATTCTTTCGCAAGTTTACTCGCCAAACAGCGCAAAAGTACAGTATTGTTGGATGGTGCAAGAACACCAACCACGGCACTGTCTCCGGACAGGCGCAAGGTCAAGAAGACAATGTGAATAAAATGTACGTTCCGCTTTATGTATAACTGAGGGGGAATCGTGCACCTGTTCGTTTTTGTTAGTTTTAATTAATTAAGTCTTGGTGTTAAATTAAATTTAAATTAAATTTAAACGCGATCAAACACGCAGTAACTTTGCGATCACGTGACCCATGTGATCGCAGCTTTTGAAAAGTTCGACAAGGTTCCTCTGGTATTGGCATGTAAGCGCGTTGATTGGTGATATGGAGTTCCCTTTGTGGTTATCATTTAATCTCTTTTTGCCTTTCTCACTGCTAGTCTACCCAGCAGTACTTCTGCTGCTCATCTCCCCCTAAATCCCTATCTGCATTTATCACCTCGACCCCCTGAAGAAGATATTCTCAATTGAACTATAGCTACTCTGCTACTGGACCTCTTTGTTTATTTAGCATTAGTTTACGAGCAAGATATATACCTCGTAGAGAATTTGTATACGGAATAGCATAGTAACATATTGATTCTAAAAGGATAGTAAAAGGATCAGTTAAATTTAATTGCTCATCTTAAATACTCTTTCACTTGTCTTACTTCAAATTTACTCGTCAAGTACTTTTTTTTCGCTGATTCTATCTGTTGAGGTGTTCAAACCTCAGATGGATGTGACACGGATCAATCCATACCGTAGTCAACTGTCATTGCGCAATATTAACTAAAATGTATTGTGCCCTGTCTAACTTGTCCCTTTCTTTCGGCCGTCATCCCCAACATAAAATGTTTTTATTTAATTTTGCGTTGTACCGATACAATGCAAATGTACCCAATTGTGAAGGCGCAACCCTATATGTGAGGAAATATGTTCGCTGCAGGAAGCAGTGGCTGCAACACGAGGGCAGTCCGCATTCGAAGATCGACAAAGCCGAATTCAGAAACGAAAAAGAAATTACTAAGTTGGAATTTGACAAGTTCTCGGTCGATCATTGAAAAAAGATTATATTGAACAAGTGTTTACAATGTTTAGTGGCTGTGAGGCAAATTCTTGCAGCTGCTAGAGCATTCATTCGCTTTTGTCAATGATATTTTCGTGTCACTATAATATATTTTAATTTTGCGTAATGGTAGGTAATCGTTACTTTGTTGAGGAGTGTTTGCTGCTGCTCGTGCTGTAAATTAGATGGTTGGCGTAGTTGGATAATCCCTTACGCTCTTGTTAATAAATCGAATAAACGTATCTCTATCAAGCTGAAATCTCAGAGGATATTGCTTTGCGTAACAAGCAACGTTTTTAGCAATAATTGAGCGCCAATGACACAACTGAAGCATATACAGCAAGTCTATTATGAAATATGGTGTGGCGTTAATTGTGAAGGTAACGCTCGAAATGCCACATCCACATCATATCGATAGGACAAAATTATTGAATTTTTGCTTAATTTTGTCGCGCTGGTTAACAGGTAGCCGGCTGTGACATGGACTTTAGGTTTCGACCAGCGCTCGCACCGCAATAAAGGTAATCGCACTTTGATGGAAAGCTTTGAGCACTTCATTATGTGTAAAATCACCCGTTCAGACTGCACGTGAATGTGCAATGGCCTTGAATCAGATCACTGACGTCGATAGGGCTTACGCCCGTTTGCGTCTCGAGCACCAATTATAGTTCTTCTTGCCCTTTTGAATATCAATATTCGAAATTGGATTTCCTCGAAGAAAGTATATGCTCGATTACTTTCACAAAGTTAGTTAGGAAAAGGTAAGCGTCAGCCTTGTCTAGTGGTGTTGCGGCTACGTAGCTACCTACTTATTTATTCAACTTTCACAGACATGCATCTCTGTCATAAATCTGCTCTCTAGCGGCGGCGTATCGTCTCATTTTTGCTATAATAATAGTGAGACAAATAATGGTCTGTTCAGTTGCCCATTCGTTCGATCGACCATAAAGGAGAATAGCCTGGCTAATTGCTTGAGCAATGTCATTTAGTTTTGAGAAGGACGCATTCCCTTAGCCACTGACTACTCGTCATGGCAGCATAGCTCCGTCTGCCGCGCTCATCTGTTTCACTTGATATCGACCGCTTGCAAGTTCGAAATCTTTTCTCAAACTTTTATCCTTCGCTCTCTACTTATAATATTGATCGTTTTAACTGAATATGTACAATTCAACAGTTGTCATTGATCATCCTTTATTAATTGTGCCCAAATTTTTGCTCATATTTATCGCGTTTGTTTCCAATATACTTGTAGTGTTGTTATCCCTATTTAGTAGCAAAGTAAAAACGATTAAATTTCGCTTCTTTTTGCTCAACGTTTCTATCGTAAACTGCGTCAAACTTAGTTTTTTCCTGGCCCATATTATCGCACCTTTGTCAGATATTTGTATGACCGCCCTGATGGGGTCATGTCTTGCGTCCGTCACCGACTTGCTTCCATTATTAGCTAGCCGTTATACTGCTATAACGTACTACATCAAGTACGACTATTTATTTTCGCGCCAAAAGATGGTATTATATTTCTTAATTGCTGATGTAGTGCCATTTCTTCTTGCCATTGGAACATTTTTTGACCCACATGTTGCCTATACCATATTTACCGTAATCTATGGAATATGTTACATACTTTTGCTAATTGTAGGTATTGCGGCTTACAGAACGATTAAAGCCTACATTAGAAAGCAGCAGGCGAGTAATAATATATCGGGTACTAAATATCACAAGCAAATTCTAAAAGTTATCACCTATCAAACAACATTTCCTGTTGTTAATCAATTTCTGACAATTTGCTTCTTTATAGCGACCGCTCTTGGTGACAAAATGTTACCTAAAATTTTTCACATTATATTTGGTTACGCCGCAGTTTGTCTTCAGTTCTCTTTCTGCATGAATCCTATCTCTGACGCTCTTATTACCTTGACTTTTCTATCAGTGTACAAAGACGCCTTACTGGATTTGAAGCAGCGCTTATTCTCCTGCACTTTGTTCAAGAAGGCTATAGTAACTCCGATTGTGGTTGGTATTCAAAATCGTGATGACAGGGTGACTGTAGTCCCTTGGCAGTTATTAACTGGAATTTCAACTTTAGATCCGACTCGATAGACTGATTTAAAACATTTTGGATCGGTTACAATCAATACAGCGTCGGATGTTAAACCCAGAATAAACGCCTTAAAACGCCGCGTCATGTCACATCCAGGGGGTTTTGTTTGTCGTTATTCCGTCAATATCAAATTCGATGAAAAATTTAGCACGAGTGCCCTTTGGATACTCATAGAAGAGTAGAACTGCAATATTTTACGCTAAAAGAGATCGAAACTAAAAATAGCTAGTGTCGTGGGTAGGCTGCGTCAAAGTTTAATAACTTTATGAACGTTTGCCGCACTCGATGTCTGACGTTGGAGGCGCTGATGACGCTCGCACACGGTCCATTATAATGGGCCGGTTTCATATCGGATACTTTACCTAAAGTCACACTTAAGGGCTCTACTTTATCATTGCGTTAAGTACGACTTTAGCTAAAGTATGCGATATGAAACCAGTTCAATATAGCGCGGCGTAAAATTGCCTCAACGCGTCGGACGTTCGCACCGCCGACGCTACATTGTGACAACCCCATTTGATAACCCGTGAAGTTGTAACTTATAGTCGAAATACTTCTCTGTCCAAATATTAATAAATTCATGATGCATTAATTTGTGAGTATAAATGAGCTTGTGAGTTGTTGAATGCTCGAACTTCTCTTAACATTTATCGAAAAATAGCAAACTGTCAATGCAATGCTAGCAAATGTTTGAGGCAGACATGAGATCGGCTTTGCGCGATACACACCTCAAAGAATTTCTATGTCCTTAGTTAATAATCGGCTCTGAAAGACAGAATGTCAAAATGAGTTTATTCAGTGAGCAATAATACATCCATGCTCGCTAAGTCGCGGGCTCATTTATTTCATGATGACAAAGTCGGCTAAATCTTTGAACCGTTCGAACCGAAACGGTTTGAGATGCCTTTGTGAGAGGACATTTACGTCCCACTCCCAAATCTGGAATGTCTAAACTTCTGTTTACCGTAGTAAGCTGTCTAAAAAATATTAATAAAGTAATTCATTGCGCAATATTGGTCTCTACTCGCATGCGCACGTTCTTCTGCGTCATGACGAAAATATGAATGCATCGTAAAATTTTTTCATTGTATCAGTAGCACGAGAATGTCTCACGTCCGGTTTATTGGCAAGAATGTAGTTGGCATGGTAATTTTCTCATCACAACCGGAGGTCTGTCAGCCAACACGTCACAAGATAGAGAAAGAATTTGTTGGAACGTAATCTTTTGCATGACCAACCTATCACAAAGCGAGCACTCGTGACTTCATGCATTGCCGTTTTAAGTGCGCGCATACTAGCAGATGATAGAACTTTAGTTCGTTTTATGCTGTTCGTCCGAAGTGTTCGGTCGCTAGATCTCTTCTCGAGTTCTGTCTCAGCTTTATCACTCACCTTCTTCATGCCATTTTTTTATTTTTCACTCTTCCATTTGTAACTTGACGAAGCCCCTCGCTTTCACATGTTCCTTGCCTACGGCAAGCTTGCAATATAGACAGTTCAATATGTCATCCCACTAGGGTCGTGTAAAGAGTTAGAACGCTACATTAAGCCAACAAACGCTGCAACTGACCGTTATTGGTCGATCGAACTATAAATTTTAACGAATCATCAAAAGAAAGCGCAAAAAACGATGAGCATTCGGTAAAGTTGAACAGTAGTCGAAAGGGATCTATTGTTTGAAGGGGCCATAATACTTTGTCAATAGTTGCGACGCTGACAGTTTTACTTAATCCCAAAAAAGTTGCCGTAGTCTTTCTCAAATCATCCTCATAAGCTAGGGGAGGAATTATGCATTATTCGCCTAGCTCTAACCTTAAGAATTTTCTGCAACTATTACGCCAAACACTCCATGAGCAAAGCGATATAATACTCAATATCAAGCGCGATAAAGTCTCTTACGGCCTTTGATGGCTTATAAATAGTTGCACATTAGGTAAAAGAATATCAGGCATGAAAAGCATGGCAATAGTTTAATGTTCTTTTTAAGCTGTCCTTTTCCCTTTGCCTCAGATGACAATGCTTTGCAGTAAAAACAGAACATTTGGCTCATGTATTATGCTATTGCTGATATGGAAAGCTTATAATGCCATACTTAACTTTTGGCATCTTCATCGTTATGACAAATATGCTTATGCTGATGCCAGTTTGAATTTTTGTAGCATATTGATATCGTACATCCTCTCAGTTTAGAGCCCGTGCACTTTTTATGATTGACTAGTTAACGGCAATGTTAGTAGTGATGTTTCACTCAAATGTATTAAGCAAATGATAAATATTTAATGAAGGATAAATAAGCATTATCAGCGCTATTTCGGTAACAAAAAAGCAACTATATATTGAAGACTGAAGCGCTCGCGCAGACAAATTACAAATTAAACATCTTTCTGGGGGTTTTCGTATGATGCTACAGTTGTTTCACACTCCACTTTTGAGTTAGTTACAACTATTTTTGCAGCTTGCCGTCCTGCAAGGTTTTCGATGCGTTATAGTTCAGCGCAACTTTAATAAAATTGCGTTAATATGATATTTTTATCACTCAATATCATTCCCAATCCTGATTTTCATTCAATCGTCCCAATCGAAGCATACGGTACTCACAAGTCTTGTTTCGGTGCTCATGGCAGTGGCATAAGAAAGATCATCAAAAGATGTATGGAATAAGTGAGTTTGCAGAGATCTCCTATTAAATATGGAACAGCTAAATTATATTGTAATTACGACGAATAGGCAGAGAGAATTTGTTTGTAATTGAAATCTGTTCTGATTGTAAAAGTGTCATATCCTAGAACAAATATTTGTCACATTGTAGATAAAAACGCAGTACAAACGAGAGAGATATTTCTATTAGGCTGTATAAAAGATAGGAGAACGAGGCTGGCAAATTGCCTCGCGTGGGGGCGGCTTCCTGCTTAAAACTTAATGTATCCTGCGCCGAATGCTTTTAAAAGATCTCGACGAGCTTGTTTGATTTTGTCTTTAACGCGCATAATAATCGTATCGGTGATGGGTATGATATAGATTGATAAAGCATATCGCAGCTTTATAACTATATTCCTCATAATCATTAGTTTACATTGTAATGTCCAGTTTTTAAATCTAAAACCGACGCGACGCGACATAGACGCGCTAATCTACTACCGTAGAGTTCAAAAAGTTTTCTTTAGGGTACGGTAGACGTTTGCTGGTGCGAACGCTGTTTTTGTGCCAGGCAAAACTGCAGCATTGTCACATCAAGGCTACAACAATGATAGGCGAGCAGCCAACCAACGTATTAGGTTGCAATTTGCAATCCTAATCTTCTCATTTTTCATCGCCTGTCCACCAAAAGGACTTCTATTGTCATTATGTATCCACTGGTATCAGCCGTGAAATGTTTCATCCCTTTCTTTTTAATGCTGATCGTTTTTCGAAATGAAATCGACGCGAGTAAGATTATCTGCAAAAATAATGGAGAGCAAACGACAGAAAACAGCAGAATCATTTGCCAGTGTCCTTATCCATTCACAGGGCTGCTTTGCGAGGACTACGCTTGCGGTATAATTTTATGAATTATGTATCTTTCAAAGCACTGATACACCACTGGACGGCTTCTTAGTACAGGGTGTTCCCATAAGTCACTATCCAACTTCTTTCAATAGCTTTTATCCAAGTGCACCGATCAGGCTGAAACTTAATAGACTTAAATACAAGCTTAGGCTGCTTTATGTGGGAAATTGCATTGAATTATGGCTAAGTATTGATGGAGTTATGACCAACAGAATGAAACGTTCAAATTTTGATGCGATTTGCTTCCAAGGTACGGTAATGATGAAACTACAAAAAAGAATCGGTTATGGTACACCAGCCGCGTCTATAATATCTAATGTATTGCTTCTTTTTAGTCAACGGCTTATCCACCGGCGATCAATATAAACCAGACAGCGCATTTTTCAACAAGCGTTGTTTATGTGATGCCGGCTGGACGGGTGAATTATGTGAAACGTCGCTTATTAATCGTTGCGGTCTAAACGGCAGAGAACGAAGAGGAAAGTGCATGTGCCAGAAAAATTTTGTCGGCGACCGCTGTCAGTTTGTCTCAAAATGCGCTCATGGGCAGCTCTACAACGGCCGGTATAGTTGACGTTCTTTCCTTTGCTATCAGATATACAGTATACCTTTCTGCTGAACTCAGTACTGACGGCAAATTTTTTATTCCAATAATACGAAATCTCGCCTCATGAAACCATAACCGTAACTACGATCGAAATTTATCAAGAGAAATTGATTACAAAGTGTTTATCGTGTGACTTTAAAATACTTCGCATACGAGAATATCTGGTTTCTACTTATCAAATCGCATTTCGCCTCACATATTGTGTGTATACTTTGCTGTACGTGGCGGCTAGTTTCGCTGCAGCAGTTCTAACAAGTTGTTATTATGATCGCAGCTAATAGAAGTAACTGTTTCTCCACTTATTCTCGAAATGCTGCAAAAGATGAAATTGATTTCTGATTCCTTTTGACAGCACTTCAATAAAAATGAACAGAAAAAGGATAATTGATATTTTCAGGTGTTCATGCCATTATGGATGGACGGGCGATTTCTGTGACAAAATAATCTGCTACCAGGGAAAAAGGGATGAAACAAATGAGACTTGCAATTGCCCTCCAAAATATCATGGTAGATTCTGCGACATCTGTGCCCATCCTGCAAGCTCCCCACCACCTGATTGCTCGGCAATCAGTGGACGCAGAACGATTTCAGTTGACAAGGATACTGCTCCAGTCTTACTGATCATCGTTATTACAGTGACTCTGGCTGCTTTGGGTGCAGTTATCTACGTGATCTTCTTTAGGATCGGTCGGACCAAAAAAACAAATAAAACGAGAAAAACTGCAGTGAATGGCAAAAAGCCCTTGTCTCCGAACGCAGAAGAGACTTCACCACTTCAAATTAATAATGACATGATTGCCAAAGAACTAGCAAATGTTGCAGGAAAATTCTGCGATGCACCGCCGCCTGCGTATGATTCCATTATACATCACCAAACGAAAGCGATAGACTCGAAAGAGGCACACGATTCAGGTTTCGATGATTCATATGGAAGAAATGATACGTCCAGCAAAAATTCAAGTGATTTTGACGATGACGCAGAAGCTTTAACAGAGAAAAGATTAAGAACAATAACAGCGCAACTGTCTTCATCGAAGCTAAGCGCGAATTTTGTGGATGAACCAAAAGTGCCTTGAGAAGTTAAGACCATAGAAAAGAAGAGCATGAATAAGAAAGGATTCATTTAAACATGAACATTGAATAAACTGAAGCGATGTTTACTCGCGAAAGTTCTCCTGTCTGTTGACTCCTAGCGATTCGGGAGGCAATGAATAAAAATTTGTTGGTAGTTGTTAATATACTCTGCTGTATATCATTCACCAAATGAATGTCGTGTATTTATTCCTTTCTGATATATTACTTTGAGACTCTTTGCGTTTATTATCGCATGATGTATTGCTGAATAAGGAATACTGCAAACCCAAAAAGTAATTATTTTTTGGAGTATCCGTCCTCAAGAACAAATCCGCGCATTTTTCGGAAGTCACTATACTCACATATCTCTCTCAATTGCTTGCGCTGTCATGGACAATAAAACGCGAATCTATAACTATGGATGAATATTTTTGTGTGAATGGATAATGTTATCATTTACTTTTCCATTGTTATCCACACTCCTTTATGAGTTATTTTTGAGCAGTTGTACAAAAATCTTGTTTGAGTCTAATTGCATAGACAAGCGAGATTTTATTTCTGCCTGTTTTGTTATACAGTGCTGCTTAAAATCATTTAGATGATGGATATGAACGACCAGTGACATAAGGAGCTGTTAAAATTTGTAAATAAAATGTGCTCTTGGCAACACTGTCGCACTTTCTTTCAGTTCTCGCGATTACATCGTATGCAGTAACATTTTATTATCAGGTTTATCGGGGATCAACTGCAATAAGTCGGTTCGATATTGCTCATAAACAAAATTTTTTCATTATTAATTTCGCAGCAAATCACTGATGGATACTGGACAACAGAAGCAAAACTGCTTGATACGGAAGCAATAGCAGATGCAAAATGAATTGTGGAACATTATCAATAGTTGATCACAGCTATCAATCATAATCCAGAATATTGCCAAAATCGAGGGCTCCCATTACTCGATCAAACTTATCGGCGACGAGGGAAATGGTGGTATCTTGGATATTTGCGATCATTTGCGGAGGAGCGCTCGAGTCGACTCCTTCACGGTTCACGTAGCGCGCAAAGTAGTCTCTGGCCTGCTTGAGCAGTGTATTCAGTAGAGCCACACTCTTGCTG
>NIUQ01004154.1:0-14736 GCA_002796945.1 Plectus sambesii
AGGGCTTCGCGAACCTAAACCGTAAGCATTGTGCTGAGATCAATATGGCTCATATAATTGCCTTTCGACACGGCTTCGCGCTTTTCTCGAACGAAGCCTTGAACGCGCGTCGCTGCTGACTGTTTAGGATCGTGCGTGGTCGTTTCGGCGTTTTCCGATTAGATTCTGTGGCATCCGGGTCGTAGTAGCCTAAAAACAGCAGCGCATTCAACTAAGCTATTCGATGAAACGAACTGGCTTGACAATCAAACCTGGTGTCATCGCAGGATTGCAGAGCAGCAACTCGTAATCCTGCCTGCAGATAATCTGTCCTTCAATAATCAAGTACTGGTCGCCCTTCTTTAGCTGCTGTCCGCAGTAGACGCACGCAAAACAGTGAGTGTGATACGTGCTGCCGAGGCAGCGGTACACGAAGTCCGTAGCCAGTAGCGGCAGAGCGCATCTCGCGCATTTCTGAGCAAACAGCCTGGAAACATGCTCAATCAATCGATGCAATCAAACTCTGTCACTTGTTACGCGTTGCGTCAGGGTGCACTCCTTGGGTTAAAGCGAAATGAATCTTAGGCGTTTTGTGCGCGGCTCACACGATGGTGGCTCTGATTGTATCCGATTGAGCGTTTTGTGCGGGGTAATAGTGCGCGAAGAACGGGCGACCCCCTTTGGGGCTGAACGATATTGCGTCGCGGACGGCACGTGTCGGGGCTCTTGGACGGCTCCCGATGGCGTCGATAGGGTAATAATCGGCCGGCGCTCTTTACGCCCGATCGCCGTTTCACTGTTGACACGGCCTGCCATTCCCTGCGCTTTTATTAAATTCGTCCCGTCGCTACCGTAATCCCTGCTCGTACACTTCCGACAAAGCCGACAAGCCGCTCTACTAATTTCGTTCGACAGTTCAATTCGCGAGCGTCATGTTTGCCGCTCTGATTTTGATAAATTTCACCTATCATTTTATCATGAAACACTCTAAATGAACTGCAAAATATCATTTGTCATTCGCAAAAGTCCCCCGAACTACAGTTAAGATTTCAATGTGAAATACGGGGCCTTTTAGTCACTGTTACTATTGCAGCGAGCCGACACCTGATAGCAGATAGGACATCGAGCAGAATCTGAACAGTTTTCATGTATTTTGTACCGCGAACTGATGGCGAAACAGAACTCGATAGCATTATGCTTGCATAAAAGGTTGTTCCTACGCCTTTGCAACGCGTAAACGGAACGCCTGAGATGAATCCGTCTAATCTCTGTTCCCCACGTACAATAGACGCGTGCCGCAACAAAGGCGACACGTTTCCGCCCAGAACCGACGAAGAGCCTATCTTGGCCGGCGCTCCCTATCACCTGCTCGGCCGATGTAGCCGAAAAACTGTCGCCTGATAGCCGCAGGACGTTGCGGCGGAAGGACGTTAAGAGCTCGCTCATCCATACACGCACTCGCGATCCCTTCAGCCCCACTTGCGCACGGAAGCAACGGCGCTCGGGCACAAAGGGGCAATTTCGAACGGATGCGCGCCACAATGGTCGCTAACCAGCTCAAGTGCTCGACCCTGGGGCATTTTTGCTGCGGCGCCCATCACCGAACCGGTGCTTTCGACCTTTCGCACAGCTAACTGGCTAATGGATTCGTTTGCGCAAGTTGCCCACTCGACCGGCCGACTCACGCTCGATGGTCGTCACGACAGTAGATGCGGCCGTCCTTGATGAAGCAGGAGGTTTTGTCGGACAAGGGAGCTCCGCAGCCGAAGCATACCAAGCAGGACTCGTGCCAGAAGTCGTCGACAACCTTGAGCAGAAAGCGCTCGCGAATCTCGTAGCCGCAGCCGACGCACACGGGCTGCTCGAGGGACATGCGAATGTACGGCGCCACAGAGTCTGCAAACGAATCTCTTGTCATCCCGCACGATCGCCAGTTGTTTTCTCACCGCCGTCGCCGAACTGGCAGCTGGGCACGAACTCGCACGATTCGCGCGTTATGGCGGTGACCGGCGCGATCTCGCCGCCATCCGAAGAGTGCACGGACGACGAGTAGACGGCGATGGACGTGGTCGTGGTGGAGACGCGCGGCTGAGCGTCCAAGTCTACGATCATTGCTGTCGGCGATCCCAATGAGACGTCGCTGCAACAGTGGCTATGGACAGTGACAAAATCGCAACGCAAAATAATTATCCGCGATTGCATATTCGTAGCTGCCTAACGCGAACGAGCAACTTAATTCAATGAATGTCATGAATGTCAGGCGCAGGGGGTGTGAAATTTGGGATTTCAGATTACGGGACAGTACCTTTGCATAGCGGCCGACAATGGGAGGGGTGGTGAGTGGAAGCGACTGGAGGGCCGGTCGGTTGTCGCCGGGCGGTCGGTCGGTCGGCAGGTGTCGAATGCGCGATAATCCCCTCTTCGTGGACAATACAAACAAGACGACACAGGCGCAACGTTTGATCCGACAAACAGGCAGGCGGACGCCTCTTCGCCACCTTTATTGCATTAGACGGCCGGCTGAGCCGATGGGCAAGAGCCGACGGCAGGGCGGCGCTCAATGGCGCAGCGGTGGACGGCGCTTATTGTAGCTCCGCCCCTCGTTGTCGTCGACGTCGTCGTCGTCGTCACAATCTCGCAACGGACCATTTGCATATGACCGTCGATCACCTAATTAACCGTTCATATCGCTCTTAGTTCGAGAGGATAGGTTATGCAGATTGGGCGTTCATTCGCCCACCGCACTCCACTGAGCGGATTCACCTCACGAGATGATTGACAATCAGCGGAAGAAAGCCTCTGCTTCATCAATTGCCCCTTCACTACACCCCTATTTTCATCTCACCCATCGCGTCAACATGGGCAACTCACGGCGTGAAACCATTTCGGTGCAACGCACAATGAATTCTAGATCGTCCCGACCGTCAATAGAATCAACATATTTGATATGCTTCATTCCGTGTTCATTGTTTAGCGCACCTTATCATAGAATACGCGAATAATTGTTTCAGGTAAAGTATGCGGGTCGAATTGATACAAATGGCTGAAGCGACAATGGCGGCGATTTGTCGTGAACATGTTGCTTGGGTCCCGCAATCTCATAGATTCATAGCTGTGTTAGTCGAAGCGAGCAAAGTCTCTCCAGGCTTCGTCCTGGTTGATTTAGCGTCGTACTCGTCTATCCGCGCATTTACCTGACTTTCATTGACAAAATGGTTGTGCGTCAGAGAGAAGTTTGCCGTTCATGAAAATGCCATGATCTATTGGTGAATGTCAGAGCAGACTACAATTGACAGCGGCGCAAAAGTGCATCGACGATTAGACAGATTTAGCCTTTTACAAATGTCAAGAGCGATATGCCACTTGCCACGCTATGCTAATGATCCATATATACTGTTCAATGAGGTTTATGTTCAATGTGAACGAAGAAGCTATAAAGACGAATTTTATCGTTTTTTGGTAACGTTTTGGACGATTTCCAAACACCCAGGTCGACACAAAAGGAGCGACAGAGTCCAAATATAGGTGCGCGCTCCCACCCGATCCAACAACCGAACATGCTCAACTCAACAGTGCTCGATTCCTCAAGTGTTCGACATCCTAACAAGCGGTCCACGGCTTCAAAAATCCACAGATTCTTGTAGTACGACTGTGAATTTGCCATCATGATTGATTGGTTCAGTCAATACAATAGTAAGCAGCACTGAGCCTACCTCTCATCTGAGGCACTAATGTGGGCTTCGAGTCAACAACCTTGGCTCCAGCCCCTTTGACTACCATGAAATGCTTCTATCGTGAATGCATAAAGACCTCAAGACTATGGAATGCTTCTTTAATCCGATCCCTCAATTATATCACAGAATCTTCACACATAAGCTATGTCTTTGGCATGAGACGCTAGACTAATTAGATTAATTAACACTAACCAGACTAATTAAGCGTGGCCGCATCCTGCGACTACAAACTCTTCATAACAAACTATTTTTGCTTTATATTAATATTTTGATGCAAAAAACTGTGCTACTTTTGTATCTTTGTATTCAGCGCTACTTATAGTGTGCAAGACAAGTTTAGTACACAGCGACCTCGTAAATAGAATAAAATGATGTTATCAATCTAATTTGATGCAAACAGTTTTCTTCTCCGTGAAGAATTCAATCGAGTCCTTTGCGCTCTCTCGTCCAACACCAGACGCTTTGGTGCCACCGAACGGCATGTTCAGCTCTCGCACCAGCCAGCAGTTGCACCACACTGTTCCAGCCTAAAAAATCATATCTGAATTAACGCAGCGTTTTGGGGCACATTTTACAAAACCCTCTCAGTTGCAAAATTGCAGAATTACAAGCACGATATTTGATCTCTTTTTAGTTTTCTGATCAATTACCGCACTGGCAGTTCCGCTATCTGAAAAATTGACCCCTATGATCTCTAAGAGTACCTGTAGTTTCTGTGCAACGCGGTGAACTTGACTAACGTCATTGGACCAGACCGACGCCGACAAGCCGTAGATGACGTTATTGGCTCGAGTGATGACCTCATCCTCCGTCTCGAACGGCAGAACGCATATGACCGGCCCGAATATTTCTTCCTGCATTAAGCGGCTGTCGTCGCTTATGTTCGTCACGGCTGTCGGTTGCACAAAGAAGCCCTGCAACCGCAAGACATCGTAGATCACTCTCAGAGTGAGTGGCAATAATCTTATTTTCAGAAACAGTAGCCCACACGAACTAATTTTGCACATTTAATTGAAAATTCTAGAGTAATAGACTGCTTACAAAGTCATCATGATGCAACTGACAATCGAATAAGATTTCTAATCAAGTCTTTTCATGAAACTATCAAAAATACGTATACGGCAAATAATGAATCCTTGTTTCGGGCCAGAACTTTAAGGTTTGACCATTTCCTTCGTGAGATCGACATGAATTTTTCGGAGTTTAAAATAATGGTAACCCATCGCAAAACAAAGTAGTCATGGGCGAGCGGTTTAAAATAATAGTTTACGGCGATTAATATTTCTGAAGACAAAGTATTACGCTTTTGTTGCCATTAGACAAGTGCAGCGATCGCTCGCCGCAAAGAAAAGTCGCCCCGATGTCCCGTGCAATGCCAATATAGCTGGTGATCTTACGGTAGTGTTGCTCAGACACGACCGCGCCCAAATCGACGTCATCTTGTGGCGCGCCAACTTTGAGCGCGTTAGCCGCAAGTGAGAATTTTTTTGCGAATTCATCGAAAATATTTTTGTGAACGAATAGTCGACTTGTACAAAGACAGATTTCACCTTGATTCGAGAAGCAAGACCTGCAGGGTATATTTGATAGAGGAAATTAAAGGGGAACTGCGTAACTAATATCTATGCGAATGTATCGTATATTGTTATAGCTGCGCATGGCTAGCTGTCAGCGAATCACATCAAATATATATGGCGATTAACTACCGCAAAGCAGCCCGGTCGTGCATAGCCTATAAAAAACTACAGTACGATACATTCACGAGAGCGACTGCAGTTCCCTCTTCAAATGAATGATTACTTTATGATAGTCGGCATGGCTTTGTCAACGTCGGCCGATTCGAAAACGATGCAGGGGTTCTTGCCGCCCATTTCCAAGCTAAGCTTCTTATTCAAAGGGGCGGTAATCTCGGCGATTCTACGGCCAATCAAAGTACTGCCGGTAAATGACACGATGGGAACGCGCGGATGGAGGACGAGGGGCTCGCCGGCCCTCGGTCCATTGCCAAAGACGATGTTTACCACGCCTTCCGGCACGCCTAAAAGCTGAATGTAAGTGAACAGCCGAAACTACCAAACGGATGCGCCTCACCAGCCTCCTGGAATACGTACGCGAGCAACCACGCTGTCACCGATGTGAACTCGCTCGGCTTCGCAACGACGGTGTTGCCCGCCGCCAGCGCCGGCGCTATCTTGAAGCTCAGCAAATAGAGCGGCAAGTTCCATGGACTAATCAGACCGGCAACGCCAATCGGTTGCTTAACGACATAGTTCAGCGCCGTCACCGGCTCCTGTTGCATGACTGACCTGAAATTAGTTCCACCGCTGACGGGTGCACACTGGGGTCTATGTTGTAAAAATATTTTAATTGCAAAATTGCAAGCTAGGTGATTGATCAGAAATCGGCAATCATGAGAAATGGATCAATCACCGTGTTATGATTGAGCATTTCTCCAATTGTAACAGTTTAATATGAAATAGCTCCTCCGACTGACTCATTTGTGTCGTGTAGTATGGCCGTTGCGAAGAAGCGAAAGTTGTGCACGCAACGAGGAACGTCGATCACTTTCGCCAAATTCACCGGCTTCCCCTGGTCTTTTGACTCGATAGCAGCGAATGCCGATAAATTAGCTTCCACTATGTCCGCTATTTTGTTCAGGATCGTCGACCGATACTGCACGGACGTCTGGGACCAACTGCAATGAACGACTTTACAAGAGGACCGCACATTGGTATGTAACGCTGTATGCTTTATGAGATGGGAAACAGAAATGGACCTTTTAAACGCTTTGTCGGCGGCCTCGACCGCCTGATTGACCTGGACGGCGTCGGAGTCGGGAACGTGAGCCCAAANTATGAGATGGGAAACAGAAATGGACCTTTTAAACGCTTTGTCGGCGGCCTCGACCGCCTGGTTGACCTGGACGGCGTCGGAGTCGGGAACGTGCGCCCAGACTTGGCCTGTGGACGGATCGACGCTGTCGATGACGCGCTCGGTGGGCACGAAGCGGCCGTTGATAAAGTTCTCAATAGCGAAAGGCGAAGTGGCATTAAGTGCCAGGTTCAGAGCTTCAGCCAGATCCATCGCGAGTAAAACAAAGATGCGCGGAGGAAGGGCAAAGTCGGCGGTTGCTCAGCGGCGACCAGCAAGGGCCAGATATACCGCACCGAATATGATGACTGACGAAGCGTTTGTCGATGGGACTGGGGCGGGACAGCATAACCGGTTCCGTCCCAAAACCTACCTGATTGCAAATCTGCTGCCCGACTGCTTCCTACTCGAAGGCACGTGTGATGATAGTGGTAAAAAATGCTTCGCGTAAACGACACTTTATGAGCATAGGGAGCCAATAAAAGAAGAGAATGTAACGAACTTGCGACACGAGCAGCAATGAAACGCTCAAACTTTCGCGTGAATCGTGCAACTAACGCCGAAAATTGAATATGCGCGCATCAGTCAACTATCCAAAGGTCAACGCGTAACACGCACGCATAAAAACAAACAACAACAGTAAAGTTTCAATTAAAGGAACAGCTGTCAAAAATACAAACGCGATGGAGCAATCGCGTATTCGCACACAACGACGACGATTATCAAACAGTTTTGTCATCCACAAGAGACATTCGCGAGGTGGAATGGTCCAATGCCGGGTGCGAGTAATGCGTGACGCGCGATAAAGTAAAAAAAGATCGTCAGTTAATTGTCGCTCTTCCACAAACGAATCGTCTTGTCGTTCTCGAGTGCGGCCGATGCAATCAGATTTTGAGTGGGATGGCAGTCTGTGCATAGAACCACGTCTGGAACAGCGAAACGCTCATTATCTCATTCCATCATTTATGGTGTTGAACATGCGTGGACAATTTCAAAAGTTGACACAGGACTATTAAGAATGCAGTATTAATTCTTTCACTTGAGCGTTACAAATGCTTCAAGTATCACCGGCTTTTTCATGCTAAGGTTTGGCTTAAGTCTTAAATATAGACCGAGGGATTCTGCTAAGCCCAAATTTTCATAGCGCAAAGTGAACGAATTACTAATGCAGTTTCGGTAAAGGTATGAAAAGCTCGGCTCAATCTTCTCAAAATTTCCAGGCATGTTCGACATAAAGGATAGCACAAACGCACCGGAGTGTCCCTCAAGAGTCTGAACGATTTCTTTCGACTGTAGGTTCCAAATGAACACCTTGTAGTCCTCTGAACCGCTCACAATCCACTGAAAATCACTATTCACATAGATCAAGAGGCCAATGATCCCAACCTTTCCACCGGTGACAGAAAAGTTGGCGAATATGCAGTACTTTTCATTTTTGTGACCAGTATAAGTCTTCAGACACTTGCCCTTATTGAAATCCCACAGCTTCAAGGTGCTGAAATGAAGGAAAATTTTTAATAGGAAAAACGGAGCACATATTTCATTTTCACTTTAGTAAGGACATTTTCCAAATCAAATAGATTTTGATTTGCAAATATTCAATGTGAAAAGTGTCCTTATTAAAATGGGAACAGCATTTCTTATAGAACAGAAAATGAATAATCGACGATTGGCGAAGATTGTTAACGACTTCCAAACGAACCTATCGAGGGTGGCGGCCAGAATGTATTTTCCGTTGGGGGAAAATTTAACGAAGGATACCGGTGGATTATCATCGTCTGGAAAGCGAATAAATGGGGTTTGAACAGTGAGTGAATGAAATGTGATGGACGAACCGACGAGCGTCTTAACGCACTGCCCGCTGGCGGTGTCCCAGATGCGACAGAGACCGTCATAACTGCTCGAGCAGATAAGAGTTCCATCTCTGTTGAAGCTCACCTGAAGGATTGTAAAAATGCTCATTGATTATATAGCAAAAATTGTCGTGTCGTCAATAATAAGTTAATAAATATAATCGTAAATTTTCTGATCAGAAAGGACAATGGTGACAACTGAATCAGGCTAATCGCTTCAACATATCAGTTTATCATTTTATTTATTGCGATGTAATTCAAAAATTGATCTCAGCAAATAAATAGACGCCTCGTCACGGAAGGCGACAATTATAACAGCGATAAGCGGTTGAAAGACGAGAGCTTAGCTATCATCCTTATTGAAAACATGAAAGTATAATTAATAAATAAATATTTTTGAGAAGAACATCCCCGCATAAGAAATACATGAGTGAATATTGCTGAAAAACTCATACCGCAGAGACGGGATCGGAGTGAGCGGGCAACGTCTTAATGCAAGCGCCGGTTTTCACATCCCACACGCGTACACTCTCGTCGAATGAACCGGACACCACCAAATTCGACTGCGGGTTGAAGTTGCAGCAGAACACGTAATTTGTATGACCCTTCAGTGTCTTCAGGCATTTACTCTGAAACGCATCCTCTCTTTGATTCGTTCAATCATTGAAGCTATGGCAACGAACGGAAGTAAAATCCCATATTTTCAGAGTTTTATCGTCCGAACAGCTGCATAAGAGCTTGTTGTCGGCCGACCAACAGATGTCGCTAATCCCTAGCTTGTGACCCGTGATACTTTTCTCGAACTTGCCGTCTTGCGTGTTCCAAATCTTTATCATTTTATCCGCCGCTAAACGCGTTATTGTTAGCATTACTGAATTCAGCGAAGAAAATATGAAAGATAATTACAGGCGCTTGCCAACCAGTTTCCATCAGGACTGAACTTGATAGAAGAAACTGCTTTCGTGTGTCCAGCAAGCGTATGCAACAGAGTATAGTTGGGAGCCTAAAACAATCGCATCACATTGTGAATATATTCTGAAGTAAAGTACGCAAATAAGACATACATTGCTACCGGCGGGTGCTCCCGCAGCCCCAACTGGAGCGGCGCCGCTTGCAGCTGCAGTGGTGGACTGCTGCACAGAGCTAGCCGCAATGGGCGCCGGCTGAGCGGGCACCTGGAACTGCGGCTGAGAGGCGGGTTGAGCCGGCGGCGCCGACGCCCCAGGAGCACCCCCAACTGGCCGCGTTGTCGCTACACCGTCCAGCGCTGGAGGAGCTGCTCCCGGTTCTCCTACCAACTGCGCGCTGGATCCCGACGCCGACAATGGCTCCTCTTTTACTTCAGCCGACCCCGCTGGCGCTGGTGCACTCATCTCGTCGCGTTTCTGAAGTTTAACGGCTTCTCTCCTTTGTCCCTCGCACCTGAAACAGATAACTTCAGAATAACGTCAGATAAGCTGATAGTTTAAACGCGACAGCGCAAAATATCAGCTGAGGCTATTATAATTGAGATTTTCCAATTCTGTCTCACAAAAGCGCGCGCGTTTCCTCGAAAAGCGATCGACAGATTTTCGGTTGTAAAGACGATGCGCGCGCGCCGCAAGCGCGGCGTGGGTTACTGTTTGGCACGAAATCTAGTCCCTGATACCATCGTCTTTTCAGGACTCGCAGAAATCGAGTCACACCACTATGAACTGAACTCAGTAACATTTCAAACAACTCAGTACAGCTGACTGAACTTAAATTTTTGGAATGAACATTTAAAGATTAACGAGTTTTTGTAATTTTCCTGTCAAGTACATGATTTTTTAGGAGCTCTGAAAAGAAATTCTGTCTATGTTGAAAGTCAGAGAATCCTATAGAAAATCACTGGCTCGTTCCACTATAGTAATCTCAACTGTTTGCTAAAAAAGGAATGAAACAGCAGAAATTCTGGTGGATCTAAGGTAGATGCGAGAAAGGTAGAGGCCCTAATCCGGTTTGGGCGCCCTCTCGTGGCGAGCTTCGGAATCTGCTCGGTGTCAGGGGATACAACAGCTGACAGATGTAGCCTACTGTGTTGTATGAAGGGCTTTCTTATGAAGACCCAAAAAGCGGACTCTGCGAAGGAACGGGACAAACGCTTGGAAATTTTTTCATTAGTATATCAGTTTTATCGTGCACATAGTACATGTTTTGACGGAAAGAATGATAATTCAGCATCGAATGGTAATATTTAGGTCAACTAGTTGTTTTCCTCTTTCTTCATAATTGCACAGTAAGTGATTGTCATTTGCTGATTAGCAGCAGCCGACGCCCATGAGCACAGGTAATCAATAGATTTTTTCGCACCTGTCGCCTTACACTCTTTCGATAATCGTCACTAATGTGCATAGCCTACACCAACTTAACTTATATAAGAAAGGTACGACATTGCAACATTGAACATCTGTTCCCTTTCTCGCAATAATACGACATAAGACTGTTCCACCACCTTTCCACTCAGTATCAATGTAACGAGACATAGCGTCTGAAGGCGTAAGATAGCGTTTTAAGTTCACTTCGGGACTAAAATGCGTTGCTTATCGATCGTAGTGACCCTTTCTCTAGTCATTACAATTTCAATACAAGATTGTCCTGATGGTTGGCATAAATCAGAAGTCGTTCCCAACAAGTGCTATTATGTGGGCATCCAAAAGAAGACTTGGTTCGACGCAGAAGCTTCTTGCCAGAGTGCACAGCCCAATGCACACCTCACTTCAATTACATCAGCATTCGAGAATTCTAATGTGGAAGGTACTTTTCTGTTTATGATTTATCCTATATAACAGTTGGTTGCGTCTCCCGTTTTGCCGACTCAAATCTGATATGATATTAACATAAAGCAGCGATATGCACATTTCAGCCGTGGTCATCAGCACGCCATCTGATTCGGGCTGCGGCCAGTTTTGGATTGGCGGAAACGACATTGAACAAACTGGGCAGTTTGAATGGGTGGATGGTAGTTCTTGGGGATATGCCAGATGGGGTCCAGGTATAGACATTTGGTCGTTGTAATTGTTCACTTTATGTCGCGGTGAGTAGTGGCGGGTGGCGGACATTTTTTAATACAAGTAAATTACTGTCATGAACCTGCGACAGAGCCGTTTCATTAACTAGTATATTTGATTTTAGTGAACTTTTTATTCATTTATTGGGATGAGTAACGCCATTTAGATAGATATCCTTTGTCTTTATTTTTTAAGACGGTAGCAGTTCTTACCTCCCGCGACAGTACATAATTTCCCGAATAATTTCCCGAACAAATGAACAACTAGTTAAAACAAGTTGTTTCTTTGACATTGTCTGCTTTAAGAAAGGCAGATACTAGAATTATTCCATTGCTATGGTTGCTGAATTTTGGAGAAATTTAAAGAAAGGTGGCCGGTAACGCGGCAAAAAATTCAAGGATTAGAATAGTGTTTTACTCACACTAAACGAGATAAATTAATATTGTATACTTAAGCGAAGACGCTTACATGTAAATAGGGTGGTTCATGTATTGAAAAGGAACTAATTGCAGCGATACTTGCGCGAACGCAAAAATGTTGAGCCTAAGCCATGGCGACAAACGTCTTCAGCTTACGATACCTAGCACCCCCGTTTTTGTCGCTTCGTTGTCGTTGTCGCTTATGCCTGTTTGTCGTCCCCCGCATAGCCTATCGCACCCACGCCTGCAATTAAGACAGAGTGAGGACTTTCATCACAAGATATACTACAGTAACTGTGCCTGAGGAAGCTAGACAAATTAGCCATCTTACCTTTATTTAGTTTGCTCTGTTTTACGTGCCAAGTCTTGGAATATCTAATATTGCCTAGTGACTAGATGTTGTTATTTTATTGTTTGTCAGAAATGAGCGCCATATTAGATATAAAATAACGACAGAAACAACATGTTAAGGCCAGCCGGATGCTACTCAGCAGTGCGTTTCTTCAACGGCGCTCCAAAACGGTCAATGGAAGACAGAACCTTGCGGAGCTGAGAATTGCTTCATTTGCGAAATGTATTTGGGTGGTAGCACCTCTTCCTCTCCTATCACTACGCCTTCGATGACAACAACATCTGCTGCCGCCCCAGCGACCATGACGGACTGCTGGGATTGGTTTGTTAATGGAGCTCATACCGATGGGATATACTCCATTAATCCAGATGGTAGGGGATCATTCAACGTGTTCTGCGACATGACGACCGATGGTGGTGGTTGGACAGTATTTCAGAGGTACTTATTTAAACTACCCTGCTGATATTTGACAACTGCATATATTTTTTGTGTAAGAGCAGGCTTTTGCGTTGATTTCAGATTAAATTAGATCAGATTTCTGTAAAGGGATTTCAAATTATATTCAAACATGGGGCATTTTCTTCAGTTTTTAAGCACTTTTATAGCAGAAGACACACTAGGATAAAATATTCTTTATAAATGCTTCTAGAACATTTTTCGAAGGATTGATAAATAATTCTTCGCCTACCACACGTAAAAAATATGTTCACAAGAATAAGGATTCAGTTCAAACTTGGTCTCATTTGATCGGGCTTAGCCAGGAGTTTCAAATAAATGCGGCAATGTTTCAATATTTTCAAGGGGACGGCTACAACAACCAAAAAACCAACTAAAGAGCACTTTTTTTTGGGACGACCCTGGCCCCTTGTAACTCAATTCCTATTCATCCTGGTGATTTCCAACTTGGCAAGAATCTTCTGACCAATTTTGCGTATGTGTGACATCATTCAATGCTTAGGGACACAACTGTATCCTGAAATATTCGAAAAAAGCTTTTTCAGTCGGAAAAATTGCTCAAGTTTGAGATTTGAAATCTAGGCAATAAAAACAGTTATCAAAAAAGTCATTCCACTTTCAGATACTAGGGTATGTCAAGTTTATAGTCTCAAAAACTTATGTGTTTCCATCAGCCTTCATTTTTGACCTCCTAAGGAGTCATGGGATGAAAATTGAATACTGGCGAAAATTATCGAGTTGCATCTCATTTTGCTTCTCATGACATGCCTAATATGAAATGACTGTTAAAAGTGCACGAAAGTGCTCGCTTTTAATGTTTTCCTTAAAAATTTAATGTTTTAAACATTTAAAAACTTAAAATTTGAAAATTCAAATTCAGAGTTGCAAAAGATTCGCAATATTGGTCAGAAGATCCTTGCCAAGTTTGAAGTCACCAGCACGAATGGCAAGTGAGTTACAAGGGGTCAAGGTCGTCCCAAAAAAAAGTGCTATTCAGTTTGTTTTGGGCTTAATGTAGCCGTCCCTTTAAAAATATTCAAACAAACCTGCGTTTTTTTAACTCTTGGCTAGGCCCTATCGATTGAGACCAAGCTCGTCAAAAACCGTTCACTCTGCGCGATAAGACAAGCAAAGGTTTTTTCAGTCATCTTGTATTTTGCTGAGTAGTTTTCAAACTATTTGAACTATCATTATCTTAATTTCAGGCATTCTGATTTACTTTTTATTAAGAAATTCATAGTAATAATAGAAAATTTTTCCGAGCACCATGTTAAGTACATAGCACACTTGCTCTAACAGAGTGATCATTTAAGTCAAAATATTCTCTTTTAGAAATATTTTTGTACTTATTTTCTAGAAGAAACGGCGATAGTGTTGTGTTTTTTAATGAAACTTTCGAAGAGTACGCTTACGGATTCGGCAACGGATGTGAAAACAGCTATTGGCTCGGAAACGACAATATCCATTCGCTAAGTATTAAGGATCTCCATGTGGAGTTGCGTATCGATATTTGGCAGGAATCTTATACTTGGTTTGAAAAGCATGATTACTTTTATGTAAGTCATTTCCATGAAATATTTCAAAGCGAATCAGATCTGCCATTGCAATAATTTATTCTCTGCAATCCTATAGTTTTGCACTCTGATATGTTCATTATTTGTGCTTTTCAGCGATATACGTACTTACAATCGTTTTGGTTTATTTTATAACGTCAGGATTTCCCAAATTAAAAGTAACCAAAATAGTGGCACTCCAACCGTAGAGTCGAACCGCATACGCCTAGAATCAGATTTTGATGTAATAAATACCTGGATCTGATTTAGACATCGAACCTATCTATTACTAAATTTCCAAAATGTTGGACATTCTTTCTCAAACCTTTATTAAGGACGCATATTGTCCCCGCAAACGCTTGTGGCACCCGAGTCCATTTTATGCAAACTATTCAAAAGTTAGCAAGATACGATATTAAGCGCGATTTAAATTTCGTTATGGGCATTATTAATTTGAGGCTGAGGGATAATTCCAGTTATTAAAAATGGG
>NIUQ01004155.1:0-14736 GCA_002796945.1 Plectus sambesii
TGTTCCTCTTTGAGATTGCTCAGTGAAATTTTGCCGGTGTAAATGTATTTGAGAAGGGCGCGGAAAGATCCCACAGTTGTCTCCAACAGTTCCACTTCGTCCTCCATAGTTTCGCGCATTCCACCGTATAGCATTGCCCTGGAAAGAACATACAGTAAAAATGGTTTGTACCGATAAATTCGGTACCGTCAAATTTTTTGCGATATAAGAAAATGCCGTTATAAACTATTTTTGCCCTGCTCAAAACATAGGAGGCCGAAAATTCGGGGTCGGTCAAATGTGAACGCTATAAGCGTATTCCCGTTAAAAGCAAAACTACTATAAACGATTTCTATTGTAACAGTAATTCGCTATGCGAACACACTTTGCTTTGTCAATATTATAATGCCCGGATATACACTAGCATTCATCATAATTTGTCCCTCCTTCATTTAATTTCGTCAAACTATCGTTCTAATTGAATTCTAGGTTGACGAAATGGAATGCTGGGTTGACTAACTATGATGACAGGCGATGTATATCGTGCTTCACTCTTTACCGAAAGTATTCGCTGCGTGCGGCGAGAATGACTCGATGCGCAGGGAAGGCAGTATCTTCAACAAGTAAGCGAACATCGCTGTAGCCTTCGTCGAGGTACAAACTGCCAATATGCTCGGATAGAAATGACACATGTTGTACTTCACCGCTTGTACCTGCAAATCAGAAGAATATGAACGATTTCTCAAATAAATTTCAAAATCATCACATACGGAAATATCGTTTTGGCTTTTTCTTTTTCTTTCGGATTAAAGTTATATCAGTTAATTCTGCACACTCCCCCATTGCGCAAACGTCACAGACTATGACAATAACAATAACAACAACCTCATCAGGTCAGCGCCAAATAATTTAATAAAACCGGTTTTTGTACTCCTTGAGGAATAAGGCAGAAGAAAACAGAGGACAATAACAGATATATGCCCAGAGGGTATGTGTGACACACTGTGATTGTTTTGACTGCAAATATCGTTGACTACTCAATTACCGCTAAATGATGTATTTTTGAATATTTAGGCCATCAGCTTTCAAACAAGGGAACTGTTTCACATCGTGCACTTGTATAAAGGGTCGAACTTGAGGGAAATGCTTTAACATTACTACATCATATTACTTATATATGACATAAGCTTAAACACGCGATATAAAGTCGGCAGCACGACTAAGAAAGCGTAACATGGCGAGCAAAGATTCGATATAAATTAATATTAACCGAATATAATGAAGCGTACAAGAAAACGTATCTTTTTGAGTGCAAATAAGATAACTATATAAAGCTATACCGGCGTTGGTAACAGAAGTGCTCCGGCCGAGGTTCGTGGCAGATGTCCGAACTGAACTCGGCTGACCACTCAGTCCCAAGAGCTGCGGATGATTATCGCTCATCGCTATTCGTTCGACTTTGATCAACAATCCATCGAAATTCGAGAAAAACTTAAATGAGTTTCAGTTGACTCGCTAGCACTCAACGCTACGAACGAAACGAGAAGTGATCGCGCAACGCGTATTTGTCGCGTCGTGCGATGCGCAGCACTGATAGTCTTTTGGCGAACTATACTGACATATCTTCCGTGTCGTATGACCGAGTAGTCCAGGTAGTGGTTTAGCTCCGGGCAGTGGGTGCCTTCGTGCCTATCTTTTACACTTCTTGCTGTTGCAGATTAAGAAAAGAGATTCATTTCCTGTTCGCAAAGAATGCTTTACGAAACATGTGCGAAATGTAATCGTTAAAAGGAAATTTGCAATCGATATAAGATCAAACTTGTAAAATATGTATTTATACTTTAGCTTTACTAAAATTATATACAGGAATCTGCCTATTTCAATAAATGAAAGTTTGTCCTAAATTGAATTCGCTACCAGAAGATTACGGTAGAATGATACTCGAACACATTTTTTTCCGTTGCGGTAATGCATTGAAAGACAGTCGCATATCGAGATTTACTAGGTTTATTTTCGGCGAATGTGGATTAATTGAAGAGTTTCTAATTATTTGACATTTTTGTAGAAGTGAAGATGGCGTCAGCGCTGCGCCTTGGAGCTGGCTCGCTCCGCGAATTGCGAATCCATTTGTGCCAAAAGTCTGCGGCCAGCCAAGGAGTGCGCGACTTCATCGAACAGCACTATGTTGCCTTAAAGAAGAACAACAAAGACTTCCCCATTCTCATTCGCGAATGCTCCGGCATTGCGCCGCGCGTCTGGGGCAGGTAAGATATTGATTATTTATTTGCACTCTTACAACTCTCTTAGGAATTGTTGTGCATTCACTTTTTGCTTGATTTATCGTGCTCCGAATTCTGCTGCTTCAGCTATCGCTAGATGTTTTATTTCAAGAAATAATAGTCCTTTTTTCATATCAACTACTAAAGAAAGCGTTGAGATATAAATGACGAATTGGCAATTTTTTTAGTCTATACTCAAATCCTTCACTGTTTTGTCAAGTTTCCATTAAATTGACTACTATTTAATGCGTAAAATATTCAAGATAGGGCAGTAAATAGCGATCCATGAATTAATATTTTTTGTAATAAAGCAATTTTTAGCTCATAAGTCTCTTCATGGGCAAAATGTTGTTGTACTGGTGAAATAGTTCAGACAAGGTTCAGATCAGTTAGGATAAGAATGTGTAATATACACTCCGAAGATCTTGATAATTCTTTGCAAAATGTGCCAGTACAGTTTTACCAGTGCAACTGTATTATGCCCTAGAGTCTGCTCAGTTTTCGAGAGTAATTTAACATTTGAGCTGTAACAAAGACCTATCAGAATGGCCGAAAAGTTTTTCGTTTTTTTTATAAAATTCAAGAATATTTTGTAGAACAACTGCGAAACATCACCCTAGTATATAATCACCATCTTTATCAATAACATCTTGCCATCGCCATCATATCATGCTATGCAAAAAGATACATAACATGTTTTCATCAAGCGGCAGAGAGTGAAAAAACTTTCCGGGGAAAGTAATAACAAATAGAATGCAAGAAACTTGTGTTGACATGATTAGCATTTCCTTTGTTAGCACTTGTGACTAAGCGATATTTTCAGGTTCACTCACGGTCAGGAGACTAGCGTATCACTGGAGAACGCTGGAAGCGACAGAGTGATGTCGGTACTGAAGGATTTGGCTTCAAAGTGAGGAGCAAATTGTGCCCTCCGCCTTTTATTCTACAGAAATGAGGTCGCTCCTGTTTTGTACGTTTGCTCTGCGTCTTTATCCGGAGTGTGTCCTCTTGTAGAAAGAATGCTAGATTAAATGTAGACACTAATGCAATATTTGAGTCAAGGTCTTGTGTAAATGAAGTCGTGATTACGCTCTTTTTCGTCGGCAAGCAACGAACGTCTTTATTACGCAATACACATTACGCGCAGTGCATTCAAACTATTATTCGCTCAGCATGTCAAAGTAATACATATCTCGTAGTGAATTGCTTTTCAGCAAGCTACTCTCAGTCATTTAGCTCGTTGAGCGGCTCTCAGAGCGGCTATATACTCGTACTTGGGCGTTAGACGTCCGTTTTGCGCAATTATCGCTCGCTTAATCGTGTCCGACATGCCCTTTTGTTCTTCGAACGATTCATCGGGTTGACATTTGAGCTGAAAGTACAAAGTTCACCATTAGCAATGTATGCAATTTCGACAGTCAAAATTTCGTGCAGTTTAACTGGGCAATTGGTGTACAGTATCAACAAGTTCCCATTTTATTCTCCCCTCTGTCGTGAGCGGTCGCTCGTTCCCCGAGTTGTTTGTCCTCGTTTTATGACGCACCTTCTCTGTTCTCTCTTTGCATTGTTCATCCTACCGTTTGTAATCTGACGGAGCTCTCTCCCTTTTACCGGTTCCTCTACCCACCCACGGATATTTTGCAACACAATTAGGTTCCCCTACCCACGGTTGGGTTGCAACAACGATCTTTGATGCGTTCAAATGTCCCAGATCAGTCATGAATTCTACGATTTGTCCTAATGCGCTTGAGAGTTTCTCAGTTCCGTCATAAACATATAAGATAATCCCTCAGTGGTAACGACTTACCATCTGATAGACGTAAGGCAACAAGAGCTGTCCAAAGTGTCGCGTCGCCTCTTTCGCCATCTGACACGGCATATTGTCGATACTGCAGATAAGCACACCAGACTTTTGGTCAAAGCTGAAATATTGGAATAATCCTTATTTCAAATTGAGATGGAATTTGATTCGAACCTATCGGTTTCAACATGCTTCTGGTCGTAGATGTAGAATGGCTTGTCGACGGTGGTGCACTTGCGAACGAACTCGATCGAGCCTTCAGGGTCGGCGCTAATGTCGCAGATTGCGATCAGTCTGCAAAGAGCACGGGAAAAGTGGCTGGTTCTTCTGCGGCTAATGACTGGGGGTCGTTTTACCGATGGGGAAGCTTCTCTTGGCCGGGCACGACTCGTTGCACGGATATTTTCGGAGTCAAAAGCTTGACGGCATCGTCGGTCTTTAGTAGCCGCGGCTGCGACGGATGCCACAGGATACCGTTGATGATGACGGATGCGTATGGAGCAATCTATAATTGTGCACCAGTCGAATAACTCTTTCGCGGCGTAGTCGCCTGCTCAAAGTGTTTACTTTCTGATCCGCGAATACACGGCAGAAAAACAAGATTATCGCAACGCAATTAAAGTAACAAAGAATGATGATGGAATGGCGGCTGGAGGACTTGCGGCGGATGAGTACCTCTTTGGCAAATGCCGACTCGTACTGGTCGGAGTGAGCTTCGTAGTCGGCGACGTTGAACTTTTCGCTGTACTTGCCGTCTATCCGCCTGAGATGGTCGTCGCGCGTCAGCGTTTGTGCAGTTCTGCAATTGCAAAGTTTTATGAAACAGGTCGCTGAGCGCACCTGGGAAACGTTGCCGGTGCCGGTAACGACGAAGATGAGCGGACCCATGGCGGGCGGAATGTCGCCCTGCTCGATCTGCTTGCCCACTTGATTCAGGGATTTCTTGGCTGCCTCCATATCGAGATAATTGTGTGCCAGTGCGATGTTCTAGAAAAAAGATCCCAGTTGACTCACGCTCACGTCAGCAACCGCTGACGCGAAGAGTGATTAATTGAGTTGATTAGGGTACCATGAAAGGCGTGTTGAAGCCGAGCGCTAGAAGACGCAGTCCCATTCCGTGAAGGATGTTTATGGCGCCCACATGTCCTGCCCACTTGCCGAACATAACAACTCGGCGACCAGAGTCGTTCGTCATCATCTCGTAGTCGATCAGTTGAACGTTCTATGCAAGCACCGTAATCAACTTGAGTATTTGGAATTGACTAATCAACCTGTTCGAGGACTTTGTCCAGTAGTGGCATGTTATCCTTTTGCGCCTTGATTGTATGGCTAAAGAACGCAAAGGTCTTATTCGGCAGTAACTCGTTTGCCTCTACTTGTTTGACCGACAAAATCAAGTCGGCCTCCGATAAGTCTTCGCTCTCCTCCGCGCCGGCCTGCACGTACTCCTGCAACGCAAATGTCATCCTTTTTTCTATGTTGATGGAACATTCAAATTTGCCACCGAAAGTTATATTCAGTAATGTCTACCGTAATCTTAGGTTACTGCTAGATAGATCAGAATGTCCTGTGCTGCGAGCGAGGGTAAGTGAACGCAGTAAGTGCGTGTTTTATATTTGCAGCTAACCTTTTCGTGATAAGGTTGAATATCGGCTTTTTTAGAGATATCTTATCAAGGATTTTGAGTTTACTCACCCACATGGCGTGTACACGCCTATTCATCGGCTGAACGAGCACCTTGATGCCCTTGCTGACCAGCTGTTTCACATGATCGGGACTTAGTGGGGCTCGCCGTTCCCACACGTTTATCGTCTCTCGTCGAATCCCAATCACCTTCGTGGTGGGCGCGTGCTTCTGCGAAACGCCGTTAACGCCGTTATCTTCTCCCGCAGTCATCACTCGACGTCGGCTGAAACAAGAACTGGCTCGTCTGTCGGGCGGAGGCGCTCGCGGCGGACGCGCTGTCAGCCGGGAACGAATATAATTTCGTCGACAAATAAGCGATCTCTATTCACATTTCGCCAACATTAAGCCGCGATTAATATATAAGGCGCAGTGTACACGAGCGTCTAAAAATCAAACCAGCCGCTATTCGGTTGTCGTCGGGTAGTCGATGGGCTTCCTGCGTCGATATCGGCAGCGGTTGATCGTTGGTCTCTTCACGAGTCGATGCACTTTGGGGTTCGGGGAAGCCGCCGTGGTCGTCGCTTCTTCTGGCCGTCTGAGCGGGCTGGTCGATGCGCGCGGCAGTGAGCAAAAATGGCCGGCGAGCGCTGGCTAGCGAATGTTATTCCGCGACGGTCGTGGGCGTATCGCTGACGGCGCCTGTCTGGTCGATCGTTATACGCGAGCGCGCTCTTTCCCCGGCAGCGGACTGTGCGATGGTCGCTCTCGAGGGACTTCGCGCTCTCTCTCTCTCGCTCTCTCTCTTTGCACGTCAAAAATGTCACCGGGATAGCCTGGGGGCAGGACGGTCGCGGCAAGATATATGTTTCCTCTCGCTGCGTTGATTGCGCAACAAGCAGACTACTTTGTTTACGCGTCGTCTGGCATTGAGCCAGTGTCGCTATTTTCCGCTTTGTCTCACTACAAATATAACCAGTTGCCGCACACTGATTGTTATTCATTCGTTATCCGCTTATGTTAAACTGAAGTGCAACAATAGCTCCGATTGAGTTGGGAAAATAGATACAGAAACGCACCACTAATCCACTGTTCCTTCTCGAGCAACAATAATTACCACTTTCAATCACGAACAGAAATCCGCATGACGTCATGGGGTAAGAGTCGTAAGAAGGTGCCGAAAAAAATCGATCGACGGAATTTGCTGACATTACATGGCATCTAATGGGGTGGTTACGAAATGTACGGCACAGTGAGCAAAGACCCGGCCCGCCGCGCCCTGTCGGTCGCGCCACAAGCCGTCAACGGTCGTCGATGAACGCCACTTACAACGTAGTGCTGCTATTGCTGCTGCTGATAAGCAGTACAGTGGAGGTGTCGGCTCGTGGCGGTCGAGGTGGTGGAGGTCGTGGAGGGTCGCTTGGTGGTTCTCGAGTTGGCAACGGAAATGGAGGCCACAGCGGCGGAACGAAGAGCCGTAGCCGATTGCCGTCGTCTCTTAGCTCAATCACCGCTGGAGGTAATTCGGTCTTCTTTTATTGATGAAAACGCTCTCGGTTCTTTCCAGGCGGCGCCACTGGTGGCTTTTTGGGCGGAATGCGTCTGTGGTCCTTCAAAACAACCAGCTCTATTGCTCAACGGCCGTCGTCGCGATTTCAGGCTTACATAACAGGCGCAGTTGTTGGTAACTTGATCTCGCGGCCCTCAAGAACTTTCTACTACTCAAATGATCCCTATTACATTGAGGTTCATCACACTTTTTTCCAACACTAAACACATTTCTAAACTATAAAATCGGTGTACGGCTTTCGATGTACCCCCCCCCCCCAAATGATATCTTTCAATCCGTTCAGTATTGTGTTCTCACTTCTGCGATGGTAAATATGGTAGGAGAGGCAAAAGTAACCTCCGCTAATATCAATAATCAATCTGTGGGACAGAAACTTTTCTAGTTGAAGAAATATGAGCCATTTAGAGTAGGGAGTTTCGGAAAAATCCGGCACGAACTGCACAATAAAGCGAAGAAGAGGGGAGAGGGCGATAGCGCTCGTATCCAACATCAAGCAACCTCCAGGATTAACAATAAAAGATGCTAAAATGCGACAAAAAATATGGTAACGCATTTCAGCCATCCGACAACGTTTGCAAAGCGGTCGTGGCACCCCATGAGATCCGAAACTTCAACCAGTCCTTACAAGGAGATACTAATATGGTACCAGTGTATTTCTTGTGCGATGGGAAGTGTTGCGAACTGGATTGTTGCGAGTTGAACACCGGCTTCGTACTGTTTATAATTGGCTGCGGGTTCTTTACCGTCGGCGGTGTCTGCCTCTGCTGCTACTGCGACAACATGAAACAACCCAGTGCCCAAGATAAAGAATGGTTCAAGGGGAGAAGCGGCGAGCTTGCCACTCTTCCTGGAATGGCCAGAAATTCCATTGTCGCCAGTCGTTTTGCCAACAGACAGTCGATTTGCTCCACTATCTTCCTACCGAATCCCGACCTGCCGCTTACCTCTCCCTCTGCTGCTCAACGGCTTTCGCTCGGGCATAAAGAACTTTCCGATGCGATGAAATCGAAACCGAAATTGAAGACTACGGTTGAAGAGCTTGAAGAGAGTTACATGACATGAGTAGAAGGAAAGATGATGCGATAGGAAGACATTCGTTTTCACTGTGTATACATAAATATTCATACGAATGCATTTGTTATCAATGACAATTCTCCAATGTCAATCTATGTTACTGATTCATTGAGAATGAGCACTTCTGTTCAGCCGAAAGATTATTTTTTGATGGAACATTTTTGTCCTTCATTCTTCTGCTACTACTCTTGTTTTTGAAGCAGTGTTTTTGTTCTTCTGTGGATCGAATAATATTGTAGCGTGTTGGCTCTTTTTAATCAAAGAGAGACCTTAGGGACTTCTCGGCTAAGTATGTTCTGCATTACTGTCTCAGAGCCACCTGGATTGTTGTCTTCCTTAATAGTAATCGAAATTTCTATTTATAATATTTTCACATTACTAACAACACGTTCTGCATCGAAGAAGACAGTATCCAAATTAAAGAGGATACCTACGTGAGTTAGTTTCACAAAAAGCGTCCAGGTTGATTTTACAAATGTTGAACTGGAAAGTGTCCTCATTAAAATGGAGATGGTATAAAGACGCTCTGCTCTTATAAATACACCATTTATCTCATCGTATGCGTAAATGTCTCACAAAGAAATTGCGTAATACCGTACTTCTGTACGAATAAGGAGGGATGCTATTTGCGGTGTGTTTTCTTGCTGTATCGCGGTTGTTGGAAGGCGGCTGGTTTGGTTGCAAAAGGTCGCTAGAGAATTGGCGCGAAAAATGGTGGAGCCAGTAGCAAGCCGCAGGCGCGAATCTCCATGGCCACTGCTATCGATGGACGAGTCGTTGGCGATCGTCGCTAGGGAGTCGCCGGTGCTCGAAACGTTGACTTGCTCGACCTGGGGATCCATGATTGGCCACATTATCGCTGAAGATGTCCACGCCGCCGAACCCCATCCAGCATTTCCGGCATCGATCAAAGATGGCTATGCAGTGATAAGTGAGATTCCTATGTCCTTTTTGATGCTAATGGAAACGGCCGGTGAGAGGTTGAAGAATTGCATTCTAAAGCAGGCTGTCGAGTTTATTTTGCATACGCTATCAAGTTCTTCGTACTTTGTTTATGAATTTTCTTTGCCTCAAAGCTTGCTCTGGTGTCTTCAAATTGTCCAAACGGTGTGTGTGAGCCGCTAGCTTGTGATTAATTGAGGCATAAGATACTAATTAGACGGACTCACTCACGCAGCCAACTGGCAAGTGATCATTGAACTAACTCTTCGAATTTTATGATCTCGGGTGAATGGCGCGTGCCATCGACGTATAACCAGCTGCTAAAAGTAATGACAGCTGCCTTTTACCGGCCTTTTAAACCCATTTCCGCCCTTTTTCATGCCGTCCTTTCGTGTCACTTAGCTAAACCCCCTGTCACACCATTTCCAGCGTAATTGGGACACTTTCCACATCATAGGTGTATTCCAATGCAAAAAAGACTTTTCCATATTCATATGACTGTAAAGCATCCTCTGTCAACTGGAATACGTCATTGGCGTAGAAAAGTCGTGTGTTGATTTGGAAAATGTGCTTATTTAAGCGGAAATAATATGTATGAAAAAGAAATTTGCAATTCTTCAGCTAGCGACGGCGGTGGCATTCGTCATGTAGTCGGCGTGACTACAGCCGGGCACACCGGCGGATCGATTGAACTTCAGCCGAGCACTTGTGCGCGGGTTAGCACTGGTTCTTTTGTTCCGCTGGGCGCAGACGCCGTGGTCCAAGTCGAGGACACCAAGCTAGTTGAGCAAAAGGTAAGTAGTCAGGCTAATTGCAGAGAGGTACGCGATACAATTTCTAACACCAGTGGGACAATTTGGTGTATATCGTATTTTTCCATACAAAATATGGCATTTTAAGCTAATCTGGCGTCCGTGTGTGCGTAAATACTCGCGGGGAGGCTAAATTGCCCCACTGGTGTTGGGCGCTTGTACTGCGTACCTCTCTGCAATTAGCCCGACTAAAAGGTAAGGAGGTTGCACATTCTCTCTTTGTACAAATAAATCACCGATTTATCCATGCAATTGAGCAGAAAATACGGTATCTCGGCTATTTCCGCGTTCCACGCAGTAGCTATGTGAAAAAATCGATCTTTTGTAATCAAATTATTGAGAAGGGTAAGTGAAAGTACCACTGAAGTGCCGGTGCTCATTGGAATAAAGTGAACGTTTTTTGATCAGTGACAAGAAATCGTAGATCGAGTATGGCACAGTGCATCGAAAGAGTTGATAACGCTTCTTTTTATTATATCAATTTACGAACGTAAAAACCAAGGAACAATTATCATGCTTGATAATAAACGGTGTTCAGGCACTGAGAAGCGAGTGAATCTTTCCCGACAACGGTGCCTGCCTTAATACCTTGTGAATAATCGAAACTTTTCACTGTAAATCTTCCTTTATCATTTGCGTCACATAATCAAATAGTTTCGCCTAATTTGAAAATTGATTCTCTACTTAGTTCATTGAATATTTTGCTGCGTGGCGTGTCTCAGTCAGGCTGTGATGAGAGCAAATATCTGTTTTTGGTTAATCGATTGCAATATTGCGATAATCAAGACATATTCTCAAGAATTTTTACAGATCAAGGATCAAATTCGTTGGATCAAAAACCGATATGCTCGCAAGTCCCTGCGATTCACAAATTTAATTCTCTGAATTTTAATGCAATTAATTTATTAATGCGATTGCAGGATGGAGAAGAAATATCGATTGAGATTACGATCCCACCTACTCTCGGNAATTAGTTCTCTGAATTTTAATGCAATTAATTTATTAATGCGATTGCAGGATGGAGAAGAAATATCGATTGAGATTACGATCCCACCTACTCTCGGCCAGGATATCAGGTATGAAGTACAATGAACTTTCTCATACTAAGAGCGATTGAACATATTGAGAAAATGTTGTTTTGTAAATTACGTTTCACAAATTTTACTTTAATATCCTAAATATATGCTTACTCAGGACAGGAACAAACTGACTGTGCAAGACTTTTGAACCCTAAATGGGCAGCTGTGGACAAGTATCCCGTATTTTCTTCAACTGTGCATTGACAAGCCGATTGCGTATTGTATAATTAATATTTTTTGCAAGTAATCGTTAGGCAGCGTTGTCACAGGTGGCTAATAAATTTCTACTGTACATGCCCGCAACTAGAGGTGGCCGGACTTCCTCTTAAATAAAGCTTCCATATCGACCACATCAGGCTTCTTATTGTTCATGTCATGGCTTTTGCAGACCAATCGGGAGCGATATTGCTCAGGGCGAATTGGTCATCCCGAAAGGCTGTCTCATTGGTTCATCAGAGATTGGGATTCTCGCGTCTGTCGGCCGAACGAGCGTGTCTGTTATCAGGAAGCCTAAAATAGGTGTTCTGTCAACGGGCAATGAGGTAAAGCCGTTTGGAGGGTCTTTGTTTATAATTCACCACTTTCGCCTACAATTTTGTCATCATTGTGGTCAAACTGAAACGTTGAGATAGCGCAATTGTGTGCACGAGTGACGAAATCATTCGCAAAATGGACAAATATGACGGCACAAGCCGCGAATTATGATGAAAGACCCTCTATAATAATCATTTTGGCGTAATGTTATTCCCTTTCGATTAAGGTTGTTGACGACGCACCCATCAACGAGTTACCATTCGGCAAAGTTCGCGACTCTAACCGGCCAGAACTGCTTGCGTTGTTTGCCTCCCTCGGATATGAAGCGCTCAACTGCGGCATCGCAACAGACGAGTGCTGTACTTTTTTGCGGAAGTAGGATATATTATACGCGATGTTGTTGCAGGCTTGCAGACACAAAGAACAAACTAATGGCTGCTCTGCAGTCATGTGACGTCATCGTCTCGTCCGGGGGCGTTTCAATGGGAGAAAAGGTGAATCCCGTGATCATTTGATATACTTTCTCGACAAACTTCCGTTGAACAAGAGAACGTTCGGGCGGCTTTCCTTTGTATTGTCTAGACTTTTAGCCTTTTTACAATTGCACCGCGCCTCATGAAAATAAGTTTTGACGCGTAGTTCACTGTGAGTTGCCTCTTATGAAAGGTGCTGCGCTTGACTTTCTTTAAGGACTGAATGTTAACGCGAAATGTGATGCCTACTGTACTATACGTTCGCTTAAAGCTCTAAAAGTTATCGAGAACGCATAAATGACACTTTATGTGCCCTTGATAATCTGTAGAGCGTTATGTGACTTAATCACGTTTCATGTAAGCTTATATAATTTGTTTCACATCGACCTATAAAAATACTTGAAATTTTTCATTCATATGGACAAAAATGGTGACTGAAATAGGTAAAAAGCCCGTGAAAAGTTAACAGCTCATCAGTCTTATTTATCGCGCGTAAAGATAGGGAACCAATTGTTTTTTTGGCAAAAAATAGTCTTACCTTAGAAAGTGACACTCTGAGAGATTAATTCTGGCCGGGTAGAGTGAATGCTTTTACGTAATCTTAAAAATCACAACGTTTCAAATAGAATCTCGAGGAACATACTTTTTTTATGATAAAGGAAGTTACTTTTTCATCCAAGGAACGTATTGCAGGATCTGCTAAAGTACGTGCTGGAGAAAGAATTAAACTTTACGATTCACTTTGGTCGAGTGATGATGAAACCAGGCAAGCCGACGACTTTCGCGACGGGGATGTACGAGGGAAGGAAGAAGCTCGTGTTCGCTCTCCCCGGCAATCCTGTCTCTGCCTGGGTCACCGCTCATATCTACGTCGTGCCTTCTATTCGCAGAATGTCTGGTCACTCTATGCCCGATGCTACTATCCTCAGAGTCAAAGTAAATCTAGTTTACTATATTTTCTTTTTAATAAGGGCTGGAATGGGGACGAGGTATTGCAGGATTTGGGAACGCAGAATTTTCAGGGTAGGGCTACAAAATTCAATATTTAATTGAGTAATGAAATGAAAAATGTGAAAGGTAAAACACGTAAACAATTTTGGAAACAAAGTCAAACTTCGGAGTTGGGGACAATTTCAAACTTCTCGGGACGTGGACAAAGAAAGACCCATCTCACTGCAGTCCTGATTCTAATACGAATATTTTCCAATACGAAGAGAAGTTTTCATATTGATATAATATCTGAAATGTTCCATTTGATTTGGAAAGCATCTTTGTTAAAGTAAAAATGGTATATTTCACGGCGATGCATCCACCCTCATAAGAGTATTTATTGCACCCCTACGAATTGAAATTGAGATACTCTTTATTTCGCTGCTTATGTAAATATGTTCATATTGGCATATGAGTAAGATGGTCACCGCATTTGCTTTGACGAAGAGGGTGCTGCGATTTTGTGAAGAGAGGTGCAGCGTTTAGTCACAAACATCGCACTACTCTTACAGGAAACAAGATTATTTGGATTGTCCCAGTGGCTGTTTTCTTTATAACTGACGAGCGGTGTGAAATTGGATTGAAGATTTGAGTATACGAGTAATTACATTTTATAATTAACTTTTTGTATCTGTAGGAACATATGTTATTAAGTTGATTACAGTTTAGGTTTCGTTGCACTTGGCGAGTGAGTAATATTGGATTGAAGATTTGAGTATACGAGTAATTACTTTTCATAATCAGCTAAATGTATTTGTTGAAACAACTTATTAAGATGATTATAATTAGAGTTTCGGTTGCAGTTGACGAGTGATGTGAAAAAATTGGATCCAAGACCGGAATATATGCGGGCATGGCTGTCTTCACCACCGGCTGGCTCGGATATCCCGTTGGCGGTGATGACTGGCAGCAACCAGATGAGCTCCCGTCTCACAAGCACGCGTGGCGCCAACCTGCTGCTCAAAATTCCGCCTAAAAGTGCTAATGTGACGTCGTTGAAAACGGGCGATGTTGTCGACGCCATGGTCATCGGTGCTTTGTGATTTGTTTGTGTTGGTTTGCGTATAGTCAATATATGTCGATCAGTAACAAGGAATTTCATCAGGCACTGTAGTTGGTAAAGATGAGCTTGCTTTTCAATGCTTGAACACCGTTTTTTAGCAAGAATGATAGTCGTTTCTTGGTTTCTACGTGCTTAAGTTAATAGAAGCGCTGTCGACTTTCGATGGAGTTTATTCAATCTTAGATTTCTTGTTACTGATCGGCAAATTGTGACTATATTCGGCTTGTTGTACAAATTCCTTCGTCTATAGCATACATATTAACCTTAGCTCACTTATATCGGTTGCTTTGTTAGTCTATACGAGCGATGATATGGACGCGCGCGATCCGGTGCTGATGAATATTGCGCTCATCGGGATTCGCTGATTGAGATTCTAATTATACCATTGTGAATTGACGGCGATTAGCCGAGATAATAAAGACTAATTGCTGACTAAGTCTAAATAAATAGAAAAGCGGATCAGGCTACTGACCAACTCGCGAGCGTGCGGGCTACCTCTGTCTATCTCTCTCTCTCT
>NIUQ01004156.1:0-14701 GCA_002796945.1 Plectus sambesii
GCGCGAGGGGAAACGCTTGGCGAAGGCAAACGACGGCCGCTTCGCGAACGCAAAGGTTCTCGTGCCGGCACCGCGTTTATCTGCTGCTTCTTCGGCCTGAAAGAAGTGTGTCACGAACGTCTACGGTAATTCGTAGCGGACGACGTGCTGCGAAGTTCGCGAAGTTCGCGAGTGTTCTTTGCTTTAAAAGCATAAAATTTATTTTAGCCTGCCTAGACTTGTTTTTACTTGCTTTTAGAGCAGCGAACATTCGCGAACATTCGATAACTTCCCCAACATTCGAAAACTTCGCGACACGACGATGACGACGACTCACCGCATTGCAGATGAGGAAGACGGCGCAGAGGGCGACGGCGATCGTGAGGGAGCTGACTTTCATCATGGCGGCGGCGGCAACGAGCGAGTGAGCCTGCAGTATCGTGAATGAGTGGGGGACACGACGGGGAGGCGCTCTTATAGGCGTTCGAGCAAATCGCTGGGAAAGAACACTCGACTATTAGCAATGTCAGAGTGTCACACATTCATCGATTTTGGACCTCATAAGCGGACACCTGCGCTTGTGAGAACCCTAAACGGAACGTGCAGTCGGAGAATATCTGAGCAGGAATCTACCCCCTTCGTCCTCAGTAATCAATCACTTGTGTCATACGAAGCACCTCGCTTGCGATCATTCGAACGACGACTACCGACCATCCTTAATCTGACGTCGCTGCTCCTACGGGCTGCCACTGATGCAGCACGCCTACGCAATAGTGAGCGCAACGGAGCGTGCAGCTACAGGGACGAAGAGTTAGGTCACACTCGTTCGACCTACTGCGCCGCCACTGGTTGACAGCGTGAAGCGTGAAAGAATAGTGAAACGGTATCGTAGAGGCGGGCGTCTCGGAAATCTGGTCGCATCCGTTTCGGCGCTCTCGTGCGTATGGTCGTCATAGCGAGTAATCGTCTGATTGCCACCCTCGAGCGCCGTCAAATGCGACCGCAGATCATCCCCCCGTTAGCGGGCGGTCGATTTGCGGCTTACATCCCAGGCGAGGGCGTACGCCAGTCAAAGAAGTCGGCGCCATCGGTGGAAAAACTGATAGCAAAGGGGTCGGAAGGGCGACTAAATTAGATGGCGCGCGAGAGCGATGACATCACTAGTAAAGGTCTCAAGACCGATGTGACGAGGGACGTAGACGCAATACCTAACACCTAATACCTCGGCGGCTTCCGCCACTACCACCATTTCTACCATCACTTCGCACGTCAGCAGCTCCACCGAGCGGACGACGGCTTTCGGCACTTCTGCTTCTACTGTAGATGCGAGTAGTTTCGTGCGGCTAAATATCGCCTTCGCCACTAACTAAAGCCCTGCGGAAATATGACCATTCCCATCAAAGTCACGACCGTCTGCTGCCTGCTACTCGTCGTGAGTCGATTAGTGTATCCATTCGTTCCGCCTTCGCTTCACTGATTGCATATGACATGCGCACGTTTGCTCGGCGGCCATCAACAACGCCGCGCCTCATTCTCGCAATATCACATCAGTGGAACGTGCCACTTTCATTTAACTGTTCAGGTGTGGGCGTCAGCATCGGAAGGGGACGTCAGCTTTTGGCCGCTGGGAGAGTCGGACGACTTCGACAAAAACGACTATGATGGCGGCTTCGAGAAGCCCTCGGGACTCGAGGCCGGTAGTGCGTTAGAAATGGACAAACGAGATTTCCTGAAGATAAGTCGTATTTTGAGCGACATGCCCAGAGAGAGAAGTAAGAAGCTACTATAATCGCTGACGTCATGGACTCATTCGCTCGATAGCTTTCACGTGTACATGCTCATGTTTGAGTCGGCTATTTTTTGCTCCCATCTTCCTCGCAAAGGATTCTCGCCTACAACTGTTAGTTTCATAACCGAGCAATGAGATCGCACCCATATCGCATTGTTCATTCCGTATCGACTTAATGAAAGAAACGGCAGGATATATATTAAAAATTGAAAACCGCTGGCTCGGATGCACTTTTCCTTCCTGCGCACGTCATCGGAAAACAGCGCGACTAACAGCGGGAGGTCAAATAAGTCTACGATTTTACCCCGTGTAATTTGTATTGGCTAAAGCAGGGTGCACTTCAATGAAGCGGGCTAATGCGATGACTAAAGGTCGAAAACTGTTGAGAACATCAATTAGATGCGTATATAAGTGCGTTTATGAGAAAAATATGCGTTTCGAAAATGCGTATATGAGAGCCTCAAAACATGTGCGACTGATCGAAAGCGCTTAGTTTTTCATCAGTGTTCGTAAAGCCTCCACCGTCACTTGAGCCTGGCAGCGCCGCTAGTAAAGATGGACAAAATTGAAAACGATCCCAATAGATTTGTGAACTGAAAATGGCTCCTACAGACGCTATCGGTCTAAAAATGGCCTCATACGTGCTGCTCAACGAAACGTGATCTCTGTACAAGAAGACAGTCTTAATGACTGGCGTACGATGACGTAAGAGTACACTAATTAGAGTCGGCGCAACTTTTTAATGTTGCTGCAAGACGGATTCGCAGTATAATTCTCTCACTAAGTGTTTTCTGAACTCTAGCGATAAATAAGTTTTTTTCAATCATTTCAGCAATAAACTCTGAATCACATATTCAGTCAGTGTTTATAGTGGTTGCTGAGACTGCCTAATATTAAGCGTGAGATTCTGTCTAGTAATAGTAGACAATGGGATTCATTCAGACAGGGAACTGCAGTACAGGGTGACCCACAAGTTCTGACACAACCAGTTTTTTGCCGATTACTTTTATCCTAGTCAACCAAGTTAAATGCAATTTGAAACATAGAAAATATGTAGCCAGCTATCCTGTCAAAAAATAACTCAATAAAACAGCCTTCAGTCGAAATGACGCGTCCCAGACACTTGGGAACCGAATCGATCGCTGAACGGATGATATCCTGTGGACTATTGTCCCGTGCGCGAACAAGTGAAGCTTTCAGAGCATCCAAACTTGCGTGAGACTTGGTGCAGGCCTTTAAGACGCTCCACAAACAAAAGATCGTCGAGTTAAAGTCTGAGCCCGATGGGGCAAATTCGCTTTTGATGCGAAATCTGGGATTTAGCGCGTCACCCATTCTTGCATAGTTTGAGAAGTGTGTGTGGGTGCTCCATCCTGTTGGAAGTTGCAACGTTAATTAGTGAATAGCTCTCTTTTGTACATCTTCAAAACGGACTCCAGAACTATATCGCGATATTGCATTAACTTTGACCCCTGAAAGGACGAAAATTAACTTGATGTGACTGTTCTTTGACACATCCGCCCATACTATGACTAAGGCTTGATCTTACCCAATGGATCGAAGATGCTCGTGGATGTCGGACGACCTGGTCGACAGTATTCGATCATTTGGAGAACTTCTTGACTGTTCTTCCGTACAGATTTTCTCATGTGAATAGAGGATATTGTCTCGTTTTCATTTTGCAAGTCAACGTTTGAGCGTCCTGCTTCTAACGAACCTCATTCGACTAACAGTACAATTAAGTTGGCGAACAATACGCCATTTAAAAGAGCGTAATTTTAGGTCTTTTGTAAGCGAACGCTTGTACACTCTTGCTTGCGTTCAATTCTGCGATAATTTTTCTCATTGATCATTGAAGATTTTGATTGAGCCTATCACGAACCGTTACTTTCAGCTGACTCATCTGGACTGTCCTATGTCGATCACATCTTTCATAGTTCTTGTTACTGCCAGTTTCGCTGACTATATTGACAGGTCAATATATATCAAACTTCTTGGAATATCACTCGTTTTCAACATTTTGAAAATGGCTCCTACCACATGGCTAGTCATAATAAGCTTAGCTACGACGGATCGTATGCTTTTGCTCGCTTCGATTACGCTAATAATAGTAATGATAAAAGATAAAGAAAACTACCCTAAAAGAGAATTTCCTGAGCTTCCCAACGAGACATAATTTGATACTAAAAATTATAATAGCAACCTTGCACGAGCCTCTAAAATATTGTGTCAGAATACGGGTCACCGTGTATGGGGGTCGTTGTTAGTACTTTAATGGGCCATATTAGATTTTGGATGGAAAAGATCATCTTCACAGAGGTTGCATCGGTGCCGAAGTTTCCTCTTTTCGATTGAAAATGTTCAATGGATCTCGACGGAGTTTTCTGCACAGTTGCCGATCTTCCGTTTCGTGTTCGGAGTGTTTCACTCTTCTTGCCAGTCTCAAGCTGAAATAAATGGCCACTCATTTATCAAAATCTAGCGACGCCTTATCATATAATATCTTGACCATCGACGCCTATTGTTACGCGCGGTTCAGCGGGCAGAGGGTCATCGATAATGGGTCAGTAACATAAGCTATCGTGAGTTAGGACTAAACGACTCTTAGCAATATTCAGCGCTGTGCTCCGTATGTTCGTAACTGTACCAAAAATTAATCATAAATGAAATGAAGAGTACAGGGTGTTTAAACTTTTTCTGACACTTTATAAACGAATGGTGTTCAGCGCAGAGTGGTCCAAATTTTCTGAGCAAGAGCTCATTCGATAGCCCTACTTCTGAAGTTTTTTGGCACCTTTTAAAAAAGATATTTTAGGAATATTCTAAGGGCACGCCCCCTTGGAAAATAGTTTTCGGAAACTGGTTTTTTTGGCTTCTATATGCAGAGGAATGCAAGTTTTTGGCACTCTGAGAGACGAAACAAAAAAGGTGGTCACTAAAGGACAACCTCGGGGTACCCATTTTTTCGAAAATTTTTTTGTTCTCTGGAAGAGAAATTAAAGTTCCACTATTGTCAAGTGGTAGGAATTTTTTTGACAATTTTTTAAAAACAGAAACTTTTTTTCGAAAAAACGGGTACCCCGTGGTTTTCCTCTTCTGAAAACCCTTTTGCTTTGTCTCTCAGTGTGCCAAAAGCTTGATTTCCTCTCTGCATGTGGAGGCCAAAAAAGCGGTTTCCGAAAACTTTTTTTCGAAGGGAGCGTGCCCTTAGAATACCCCAAAAAATCTCTTTGAAAAGGTGCCGAAAAAACTCCAGACGTAGGGCTTTCAAATGAGCCCATGCTCAGGACAATTGGACCACTCTGAGCTGAACACCATTCGTTTATAATCCCGGAGAAAAAATTTGAACACCCTGTATTAATCAACTGGACAGGAAGCGTAAAGCATGAGTATGTTATCGGCCCATTGTGAGCTTGGACGCTAAGATGAGATGTGAGCATCGCGAGATACCTTAAGGGATGAGGATTACAGTCCAGTGTCATCGTTCTACTGTGCATATCTGTATGTGTCGCTTAACGGGTATAACTGAAGGGTGCCTATTTTTTGAATCTATGTTCCCTATTAAGATATCATTTGTGTAGCTTTTTTAATTCTCGTTCATTCTGCAATTTTATTAATTTTTCAGTTAGTTTTTGCTCAGGTTGACATATAAAATACAAAACTATTGCACACACGTTCACAAATCAATGCTTCTAAAAACCATTCAACTGAAAAAAATACGAATACAGTCAATTACTTTTATAACGTTGGTCAAGGGACCGGCCAAAGACCGACGTTATAAAGCCAGCGACGTTATAGAGCCAGGCGCTATAAAAGCAGTTGACTGTACAAAATCGTGGTAAAACAATCGTGACTGCTTATACGTTCATTCGAGTGCGAATCGATGAATTAGTAAAACTTTCCCATCCAATAAGACTGTTTACTTCACTTTGACGCAGAAATTTAACATGGCACTTGCTTACTGGGATAGTTGCCTGAGGATCTTTGTTTTATAGGTCTTTGACTGATAACACGCGCATGGATGTGAGCAACTTAAATAAGCTCATTAAATGTTGCAAGGTTGGCTGTATGCGTGTGTGTGATCAGTTGTTCAACGACGACGCTCTGTACCATGTAACACACTATTGCAAATTCAGATAGTGTTAACTTTCATTAAAATCGCTTTTGATTTTAACAGAAGCCTCCGATATTGTTGTAATTAACTTCAAGTTTTTAACATCCTTTTGGAAATGGCATCAAGCCAAAGGTTCCGACAGGCTTCAGCCTCCGATACTGAAGAAAATAAGCAAAAGGATTTCGAATTCAAAGAAGATTCATTGAATAGAGAATGCCTCACACGATGTCTTCCATTTCTTTGCGAAAGAATGACTGTCGACGAAGTGGTTATTCGTCTTCAAGCAAATAAGATTTTAACTTTACATGAAGTAGATTCAATACGCGTAAGGTTTGTCCCCTAACGAAATTATATTTCAGTTATTTATTTTAGGCAAAGGAGACAAGACTGAACAAAAATCAAATATTGGTCGATTTTGTTCAACAGCGTGGTCCAGTGGCATTTAGCTGCTTCATGGAAAGTTTGACAGAAACGGGTCAAAAATATATATTCGATAAACTTATAGAAGAGAGAAAAATATTTGCTGAGCGTGAAAACTTGAGGTAGGCACCGACCGCGAGCTACTTACCGTAAATCCTCTAATAAACGCCCTGGGTGTCTATTTTTTCAACGAGGCGTGAGGGGGCGTCTATTAGAGGGTGGGCGTTTATTGGACGGTGGGCGATTATTATTTCGATCGATGTTGGCATGAGGCACTCGTTGGAGAGAGGGCATTTTTTATTTCAGTCCTCACTTGAACTTACAAAATCACTCATAAATTCAAAGATTAAGCGTTATCAATAGTAGTATTTGAGTTCGGAGTGCATTATTGACCAACACTGCACAGGCGATTGATGTTTTAATCACTCTGAAGGAGGGCGATTATTGCAGGGTGGGCGATTATTAGAGGATTTACGGTATATATGAAATGATTACTAATGAAAAGGGAAGGAGGTGGTAATTTGAATTTGAAAAACGAGATTTACATAGACAGCATAAAGCTACTTATAATTTAATTAGAGCGCTGCTTCTTTTCGTTTTCTCTTCTGCCTTTCATGCTTCCCTTTTATAAAAAACGAAAGCATCTCCCATTACTTTTTTCCTGGCCTGTGATCATCCACCGCCAGTATACCAATAGCACCTAATACAACTGTGTGCTATATTATTACCGAATTGAAGTTACATGCACATCCAACACCAAATACAAGGTGTTTCAAAATTCACCGATCAAATTTGATTCCTTATTAATTCGCGAAAACGCAACCAATTTAAATGCGGTTTGCTGCATTTGATAGAGCTACTTTTAACTTAGATCTGCGTTTTTTAATCTTAACAATTGGTTAATTTTTCGTCATTTTATGCCACTTTAAGAAATGTTAAATTTTGCGGGTTATAAAAAAAACGGCTACCGTATCTCTTCTAATAATCGCCCCCCTCAAGCCGGGGTTGAAAAATAATCGCCCAGGGAGATTATTAGAAGAAATACGGTAGTCGCGTCGCAGACAACTCGTTTAAATATCATGTCTCGACAACGCCATGACCGAATTAATAATCCTTTTTTCAAATGAAAGCCCAACTTTTCAAATTATTTTGCTAAAATTTCAGCGTAGTTGGATTATTCTTGTTTAAGTTATTTACGAAATTGTAGGAAGCAAATTAAAACGTCACTTTCTATCACCTCATACATACAAAATTTTGAATTTTTTGAAGTTGTTATTAAAAGACGAAAAATGAACCAATTTTTGAGATTTAGAAACGGAGATCTAAGTTAAAAGTAGCTCTATCAAATGCAGCAAACCGCATTAACATTGGTTGCGTTTTCGCGAAGTTATAAGGAATCAAACTTGTTCGGTGACTTTTGAAACACCCTGTGTAAAGTCGAACTGACGGTATTTCCAGATTTAGACTCAGTTCGGTTTTTTAAATGTAAGAGTTGCAGTTACAGTCAACTGAATATATAGCATCGGTCAAGGGACCGGCTAAAGATCGACGTTATATAGACAATTCCGTTATAAAAGCAGTTGGCACTGTACAAAACATAGTTCATGGGATTGGCAAGAACCGACGTTATAAAATTAGGCATTATAAAAGTAGTTGACTGTATTTGCGTTAGGATCAATTAATTTTATGCTCGTACTTGCTCGTATATATTGAAAGCCGTAAAAACTGACGCTAAGGTTCTGTCATATTGTTTGAGCGCACATGCCACATCTTAAGTAGGGTTTGATTTGAGTAAACATCACTTCGACGGCTGTACAGGGTGCGTAATATGTTCTTGCCGATAGGTTTTCTAATAATTTTGAAGTTAAGGGATCAAATTACTTCAAACTTCGAGTATAGTATTTATGTGCTGGGGTACAATTGTGCAAAAGAAAAATATTAATGGTAGCTTTTGTCAGCAATGACTTAGTTTAAAAGTGAGGCTTCTATATACCAGAAAACCGCTCAGTACAAAACAAGAAAAAATGTAAACAAATCTTGTAATCCACGGGCTCTTCTACATTTACTTTTAACTGATAAACAAAAATAGGGGTTCATCTAAGAGAGTTTTTGATCGGGTTTCAAATGGTATATAATTTGTGATGACTCAATGACAGATCTCGCTCAAAAACTTCTTTAAAAAACGGCAAGAACATATTACGCACCCTGTATGTAATTTTTTCAGCTAATATTAAAATGCAGGGCTGATTGGACAGTAGACTTGGCCTATAATATACAGTGCTGTATAAGTGCTGTTTCACTAAAGAGACAGTTAGATTGTCATAAATTTAGAGTGCTACTTGCATACGTCCATTTTTACAGTAAACTGGCAATGTGGTCAACTAAACTGATGTCTGCTACAAAAAAATTTAACCTCGAGTCTCTCATCACAGAAGAAGAACTGGAAAGACTTAAAGATATAAGAGTGAAAAAAATTCCTGAAGAAATAGGTCAAATTGGTAAAGGAGCTTATGGAAAGGTTTTGCTCTTTAAATTTGAAGATGGAAGCTTTCGTGCAGGTAAAAAGCCAAAAATCAACCTAGAAAACAAGTCACCAGAAGAAGAGATACAATTGAAAAGGGTAAGTAACCAACTGTACTTTTTTAAACTGCAAAGCAGACTAAAAGATCGCATTTGGGTCACAGGACACCACTTTAACAAAATTTTCTTTGTTGCAATAGTTATGATAATGATTCATAGTTTTTAGTATTTAAGTTACGCTCTCGGCGAAATTAAAATATTACATCAACTGTGCCATGAAAGAATTATCAAATTCTATGGATTTTACTTGGACCAAGGTCAAATGATTATTTTTATGGAAGCCATGAGAGGATCTGTGAAAGATGAAATCAGTGAAAAAGGATGTTTATGGGAAGTGAAAGCAATGAGTTACTTTATCCAAGCAACTGAAGGGCTTGTATACTTGCACGGCAGGAGACCAGCAATCGTTCATCGCGACATAAAATGTGAAACATTTTATTTTTATATAAATCTTTTTTTTTCTTTAACGTTTGTACCGCTTCCGCAGTGTCCGCTTTTTGCTGGTGGGTATGAACCCGCCATTTGGATAGCGACAGTAGAATATCCGGTCGGTCGTCGCATGCCTGTTACCGGGATGTTGGCAATATGGAAACTTTCGCAGCGAAGCTGCTACCAATTCCCCGACCCACGGAGGGATGAGCACCTTGGTTAGGTGAGGGGCCGACCTCAGCGAGAATTGAACCCGCATCCTCGAAATTGATGAGTGCTGATTTAGACCACTACACCAATCGACCAACACTTATTTTTATATAAATCTGTTATGCCAAATTTTAATAAATGCTAAGACAGTGGTCAATAAGGGAAATTCTTATTAAGGCGGAGGGTATCAATCGTTTAAATATCTGAGATATCAATTATGAACCGAGACGTAGAACTTTTCAGGCGAAAACTTGTTACTCACTGCGGAATACAACATAAAGTTGGCTGACTTTGGATTAGCCATCAACCTAGTCATAGATAATGGTTCAAAAACAAATTTATCAACTGCGCCAAAGTCATTTGTGGGAACTCACCTCTTCCATGCGCCAGAAATAATCCAAACAGTAAATGAACCAGAAGCATATGGAAGAAAGTCTGACATCTGGTTAGCGTTTTTGAATATTTCTTAACATATTACATATGAACGCACTGCTTTCAGGTCTTTAGCATGCACCTTAGTTCAAATGGTCAGTGGTGAACCACCTTATAGACATTTAAGTCTCATTGAATTAATTCAACGGTCCTCAGCGACGTTGCGAAATCCCGTAAAATATTCTGGTGACCTTTTACTACCAGTTGCAAGCAATGAGATGAAGAAATTACTTGATTCAATGTTTATTGTCGACTCCAAACTTCGTCCAAATGCTGAACAGGTACTCGCGCTTGCGCATGGCGTCGCGAAAACATTTTCAAATGATCGGGACATTAGAAACAGGCGCAAAGTTGATGATGGACAGCATTCATTAAATTTGCAAAGTAATGGTTTTCAAACCATTAACATGAATAGTCAGCAAAAACTAAAAGAAGCGGCAAGTGCTGAAGCGGTTCATGAGATCAGAAAAACAACAAATCTTTATCAACAGATTAATCTCAACCAAGGTGAACAGGAGAAGGACTTGGGCGACATTACCCAGACGAAAGAAGATTCCTATTCAGGCAGAAATAAAGCAAAACAAGGTGATGCAGAGGATCAAAGTACCCTGGGTGATGTCTCTTATATTGGGCAAAACGTTAACCATTCGGGCAATGAAGCTGTGAAAGTGTACGCAAAATCAGCAGAACCAAAAACTGCTGATGCGCTCTATATGTTGGGCTTAAAGTATTTGAATGGTAAAGGCGTATCACAATCAGACGAAGAAGCTATCAAATGGTACAGAAAAGCAGCAGAACAAGGCAATGCAGATGCACAGTATAGTCTTGGATTGATGTATGATAAGGGACGAGGCGTGCCTCAGTCAGATGAAGAAGCTGTCAAATGGTACTGGATAGCAGCTGAGCAAGGAAATGCAAATGCGCAAAATAACCTTGGAGATATGTATAGAAACGGAAAAGGTACTTCTCAATCAGATGAAGAAGCTGTTAAATGGTACAGAAAATCAGCAGAGCAAGGCTGTCCAAAAGCGCAGAATAACATTGGAACTATGTCTGAATATGGAAAAGGCGTGCCTCAATCAGAGGAAGAGGCTGTCAAATGGTACACAAAAGCAGCAGAACAAGGAAATGCAAGTGCGCAAAATAGCCTTGGATGGATGTATGAATATGGAAAAGGCGTGCCTCAATCAGATGTGGAAGCCGTCAAATGGTACAGAAAAGCTGCAGAACAAGGCAATGCAGATGCACAGTATAGTCTTGGATCGATGTATGATAAGGGACGAGGCGTGCCTCAATCAAACGAAGAAGCTGTCAAATGGTACACTAAATCAGCAGAACTAGGAAATACATGTGCGCAATTTGCCCTAGCATTGATACGTGACGAGGGGAAAGGCGTGCCTCAATCAGATGAGGAAGCTGTCAAATGGTACAGAAAATCAACAGAACAAGGAAGTGCAACTGCGCAGTTTAATTTAGGATTTATGTATATGAGTGGTAAAAACGTGCCTCAGTCAGATGAAGAAGCTGTCAAATGGTGCAGAGAAGCAGCAGAACAAGGAAATGCAACTGCGCAGTTTAACCTGGGATGTATGTATATAAGTGGTAAAGGCGTGCCTCAGTCAGATGAAGAAGCTGTCAAATGGTACACAAAATCAGCAGAACTAGGAAATACATGTGCGCAGTTTAACCTGGGATGTATGTATATAAGTGGTAAAGGTGTGCCTCAGTCATATGAAGAAGCTATAAAATGGTACAGAGAAGCAGCAGAACAAGGAAATGCAGCCGCGCAATATAAGCTTGGATGCATGTATGATGAGGGGCGAGGCGTACAGCGGTCAAAAGAAGAATGTATTAAATGGTTCACAAAATCAGCAGAACAAGGGAATATAAATGTACAATATCACCTGGGATTTATGTATGAAAATGGGCGAGGTGTCGATCAGTCATATTTAAAAGCTGTCAAATGGTACAGAAAAGCTGCAGAGCAAGGCAATGCAGATGCACAGTATAGTTTAGGATCGATGTATGATAAGGGACGAGGCGTGCCTCAATCTGATGAAGAAGCTGCCAAATGGTACAGAAAATCAGCAGAACAAAGAAATTTTAAAGCTCAATATATGCTCGGATGGATGTATAAGGAGGGGAGGGGCATGCTTCAATCAGATAATGAAGCAGTCAAATGGTTAACAAAATCAGCAGAGGATGGAAATGCAGAGGCGCAAAGTAATCTTGGACAGATGTATAAGGAGGGGCGAGGCGTGCCTCAGTCATATGAAGAAGCAGTCAAATGGTACAGAAAATCAGCAGAACGAGGATTTGCAGATGCACAATATAATCTCGGATGGATGTATTACAATGGGCAAAGTGTGATACAATCAAATGAAGAAGCTCTCAAATGGTACAGAAAATCAGCAAGACAAGGAAATGCAGATGCGCAATGTAACCTAGGAAACATGTATAAGGATGGTAAAGGTGTTCTTAAATCAAACGAAGTAGCTCTGAAATGGTTCACACGATCAGCAGAACAACAAAATGCAAATGCGCAATTTAACCTGGGAATAATGTATTGGAATGGTGAAGGCGTGTCTCAATCTGATGAAGAAGCTGAAAAGTGGTTCAAAAAATCAGCAGAACAAGGGAATACAATAGGGCAATCATACCTTAAAGCTATTTCTAAGCAAGGGCAAAGACATCCTTAATGCATTGAGGCGATGACAAATGCAAGCTTCAGTGTTTTCTATTTTACTTTTTATAGGTAAGTGAAATCTAAATATTGTTTGTTTTTTGTTTTCTGACAATTGTTATAATTAGGGAGTTATGAGTGTAATTATGATCGCTCATTGTAACTTGCTAAAGTTGCTCAATTTTTGCAGAATTAGAAATGTTTTTGTGGAATAAACGCAGTAAATGTCTTTATTGCATAATACAGGGTGGCTCAAAAAAAATCTTTGATTGCCACTTCGTTCAAAATTAACGGATGTTTTTGCGCCTGTGCTCAATCGATAGCAGTTGGCCTGGAGATTCTTGGCGCCGAGTTCCGTTTGAATTGGTTTGGGGGGACGGCTACAGTAACCCAAAAATCAAACTGAACGGTACCTTTCTCTGGATCGACTTTGAGCCCTTGCCACTCAATTGCCATTAATCGTGGCGACTTCAAACTTTGCAAGGCTCTTCTCAAGGACCCTCCGAACATTTTGTAACATTGAGTTTGAATTTTTAAATTTCAAATTTCAAGTATTAAAAATATTAAATTTTTTAAGGAAAACATTAAAAGCGAACGCTTTCGAGCACTTTTAACACTCATTTCATCATAAGCTTGCCATGAGGAGCAAAATGAGGTACAATTCGATAGTTTTCGCCAATATCGAATTTTCATCCCATGACCATTCAGAAGGTCAAAAATGAAGGCCCATGAAATTACAAAATATTTTGGGAATATAAACTTGACATACCCTAGTATCTGACGGTGAAAAGATTTTGTTGATAACTTCTTTCATTGCCGAGATCTGAGGTGTCAAAGTTGAGCGATTTTTTGGAGGTTTTCGGTTTCTTTGGAATATCTCAGGATGCGATGGTGTCCCTAACCAAATCAATGTGGCAAAATATACGGAGGGTCCTTGAGAAGAGCCTTGCAAAGCTTGAAGTCGCCACGATTAATGGCAGTTGAGTGACAAGGGGTCAAAATCGACCCAAAAAAGGTGTGTCAGTTAGGTTTTTGGGTTACTGTAGCCGTCCCCCCAAACCAATTCAAACGGAACTCGGCGCCAAGAATCTCCAGGCCAACTGCTATCGATTGAGCACAGGCGCAAAAACATCCGCTAATTTTGAACGAAGTGGCACTCAAAGACTTTTTTTTGAGCCACCTTGTATAACATACATGATTATGGATGACAGCCAATGACAGCGATAACGACCACAGTAACATAAAGAGGGTCGGTCGGTGCAATTAGATGCACATCGCACTTATGTGACCATTTTAGTTAACAGCGAGCCAAGACCATACAGTTCAAACCACAGCATATCGCAAAATACACGCTGCAAACACCAGTATTACCATAATGACGAGATTAACTGCACACATGAGGGACACGAGCACCTCATAACACACAATTTACACACTGCTAAGACGTTATTAAACTCATTCCACTCTACTTTTAAAAACCACTTGCTAATTTCTTCTGCAGTTTATCAAATAAGGTCAATAAATCATGTAACTCATGCCCACTTTAATTTTAAATTCGCATGAAAAAACCCAAAACTCCCCATTAGACAATCACTGACCGTTGTTGTTTCTTTTCTTCATGCACAACTTTTAGTCACTTGATCACTTGATCAACCTGTAGGCGATCATCCTTGGGGACGATGCAGGTCACAGCATTGTTTCCATTTCTGCCTATCCCTAGTTAAATGGATCCATTCTTTCTCAAACTTTTTCTTTATTGAGTTGGACCATCGGGTTGGCGGGCGTCCTAGTGGCCGTTTGACCTTGTAGGGATACCAATACGTCACATTTCGAGTCCAACGTCCATCATCCCTCCAGATCACATGCGCGGTCCATCTATGCTTGTTTTTTGCTGCTTCAACTACTGCGTCTTTCACCTTTGATATTTCTTGCAGACACTCATTTGAGATCTTGTCTCTTCATGTGGCTTTAAGCATTCTCCTTTCCATCGCTCTTTCTGTCACAGCGAGTTTCTGCTCATCTGCCTTGGCTAAAGACCAGGTTTCACTTCCATAGAGGAGTGCCC
>NIUQ01004157.1:0-14767 GCA_002796945.1 Plectus sambesii
TGATTCAGCGAAGACAACGAAAGCGCAGTGATGCCGCGCCTACACACCTGACGCTCGTAGAGGTCGACCGTCTGGAACAGCTCGTTCTTCGGGACGTGCTTGTCCGCGAACGCCAGGAAGAAGCTGATGTTCTCCATCTGCTTGAACGCCATCGTGCTCGAGTTCACTTTCTTGATCTCTCCCGGCGAAAGTCCGTTCGCTAGCCTAAATTCACTCACACTCATTCCAGGATGCCAAGAGGAAGGAGCACGGGTCGAGTACTGTAGTTTGGAGAAGGAAAGAGGTCCCGAGGCTGCTGAATCAAAGAGGCGTCGTCGACTCGCTAGCCGCGTTTCTTTGGCCCGTTTTGGGTCTGCGATGCGACAGTCGTTTACCCCTAAGAGCCCTCTCTCACTTGATCTCATCGCGTATATAGGACCCAGTCGCATTGTACCTTTCGCTATCCCCCCCGACTAGATCAACGCTCACACCTCCCATAGTATGGCGACAGTGCAGAACCGCGAGAAGCTATGGGCGCGCAATAGAGCGACAGACTGCGACAATGTTAACAGAAGAGACTAACGCGCAAAGGACGGTGCCATCTCTGAGCACTTCGGTGAAGTTGTCAATGTCGCTGCTCGTGTTGAACGACACGCCCGACGTCGACTCGATCCAGCGCAAAATCTGTCCAGCCAACTCGGGGTCGAACTTGCTGTGAATCTGCAACCGCATTCAATAGTTAAGTATTAATATCCCAAAAATCCAACTCGCCTTCTGCTGCGCTTCGCGGGCGAATCCGGATTTGGCGGCGCGTTCAGTCATTTTCGTATAGCACAGCCTTCCCAAGTTGACGACGAGCACAAGTATTTGCCAGGAGAGATGGAAGCTGAAACGGTTGAATCGATATGAAACGGCAAACAAAGAGCGTATCGGGCGGTGATGACGAGCGCTGGGCGCGGAAAAGGAAACGTCGACCGACCGACCGGCCCGCCGCCGATTCGTCGAGCGTTTAGGAACGACGCGCGCGCTAGGAATCACTGCTGCGTCGGCTGCACTGACGCATAATTCGGCCCGCACATCCACCGCCGCGGAGGCCGACCGCTCATGCCCGCCGTCTACACACTGACACACCATCACCCACTGCAGATAACGTCGCAACCGCCGCCGCCCCGCCTAACCCCCCTTTCCCAAACCGCCTCCTCCTCCTCTCGCTCTTTCACCAAACAAACCGCCACGTCCCTTTCTCCCTTTCTCTCCTAGCAACTTCGACGACGACGACGACAACTCATTCATTCATCCCGCAATGTCGCCTACAAAAGGCATCTGGGCGCGTCCACAATCAGCCGCGACCGATTACGCTATACCCGACATTATCTGTCGGCACAAACGCAGCTGACATTCCTGTTTTGTTCCCGCCCCGTCAGCAGCGGGAGACGTCAAAGAGCAGCGACGAGTCAGCAATTGGGCACCGCAGACAAATGGCGATAAGAGCGAGGAGGCAAATGGGCGGTCTCGCAACCGCGCGCGCACACGCGCATGGAGCCCGCATCAAAACTAGAAATTGCCTCAGTTCGCATTAGCACAAAAAAGGAAACATTTTACCAATTAAAAGGCGCCGAATTCCTTCGTTTTACTCGCGCCGCACTGCCAAACTATTTGTCGCAACTTTCTTCATCAAAACTGTAGCGCAACCTTGCCCGTTAATTAAGTCACAACTTGAATTGGCGCATCAAGTACCGTACTGCTGACGCATATCATGAACTTCGTTGCGGTGTATACGGTAGACATTGAATGACGCACACGTGAGAGAGACAAATTGCGACGTAGCCTGCCGGCCGTCGATTTGTCGATCGCGTGTTGTTGGTGGTNCGGCGTGGTACGGTAGACATTGAATGACGCACACGTGAGAGAGACAAATTGCGACGTAGCCTGCCGGCCGTCGATTTGTCGATCGCGTGTTGTTGGTGGTGGCATGGCCGATGACTGATGCCTGTTGAAGCGGCGGCATAGAGATCGAGCGAGCAGAACGCGGAGTGGCTCGCGACTGTCTGACGTATTGTTGCCGGGCGACGCATGTATCGGCGGTACTCGGACGACTCTGACGACCTCGACTTGCTCCCCCTGATCGGCGGCGGAATGGACGAGCAGACCGACCGCGATCTGCTAATGCACAACCGTCGTCGTCGCCAGTCGGCGCCGGTCCGTTGCTACCACGCACTTACGGCGTGTATTTCTGGGTGAGCAGTATCGTTTAGTGACCGTCGCCTTGCCAGCTCAGCTCGGCGCCGCATTGTGATTGTGCGGCGGCGTCCAGTTTTTCCCCCGCCGTCCTGCGTCCTGTCCTATTCGCTGCCGAAAATGCCTACGCGCACCGTGTATGGTTCGGCTGAATCGATCGAGATGAATGCCGTCCGCTGCTCAATCAGCGATTCCCGTAGTCGGGCGACGCAGCTCGCAAGGTGACTCGTTCGCACACAGCATTGGCCTGCTTTTATTTTTGTGTTCTTCCTGTTCTTCTCCTTCCGCGCCTGCTACCCTGTCCGCACTATCTGTCACCGCACTGCGATGATGCACTGGTCTTCGTGGTCGTCGTGGCAGCGGTTGTGGCGCAAATTCATAGCGTGCGACTTTAGCTGTTTCTCGTCGGTCTTCTCGTTATGTTCGCGCAGAAAGGAGCTGCATGCGAGAACGATTCGTCTCGGTCATGGACCCGTCCTCGGCAAGTACCCGCCGAACGTCGTGCGCAATCAGAAATACAACGTATTCACATTTGTGCCGTTGGTATGTTTGAGCGCTTTCATACATTCAATATGACCGCTTCTCTTCTTTTAGGTTCTCTTTCAACAATTCAAGTTTTTCTTGAACCTTTATTTCTTGATCATGGCCTTGTCTCAGTTCATTCCACAGATTCAGATCGGCGCGCCGATCACGTATTGGGGACCACTGGTTCGTTGTTTACTCTTTTTGATATTGACGCAAGCAGCGAGTTACGAAATCGCTGCGTAAAGTTATGCCGAGCGATACTGATTGTTATGCTGAGCAATGGATTTGTGTAGAGCTGTTAGGGGGAAGAGGAAGAGCACCAGTTTCGGGGATAAGAGCTGTGGAGACAGTAGAAGTTGAAATATAATAAAGTTGACTTTTGTTCTTTCTCAAATCACGATCACTGGTTCATCAAATTAGTTGACGTCATAATGTAAGCAGTTTAAGCTCAATCCGCATTCTCAGACGGGACATAAATGAGAATTTCTTGACCAAAGATTCCGGATTATAGCCGTCGAATAAAGTATTACATAAACCTATGATGGCATTGGAACAGAACGCTATAGTTAAAAATATCACATAATAAAACTTTTCAGGGTTTTGTGCTCACTATAACATTGATTCGAGAGGCGTTAGATGATTTCGTGCGTTTTCTACGCGATCGAGAAATGAACAGTCAAAAATACGAGCGACTGACGCCGCACGGCTACGAGAAGATTTGCAGTTCGTAAGCGTATATTTTCTTATAAGAAGAAGAAGAGTTGAAGACGGCGATGACACGATTGCAGGCAAATAACAGTGGGAGATATGATAGTGATTCACAAGGATCAACGAGTTCCGGCGGATGTGGTCCTGCTGCGAACGACTGAGAAGCAGGGCGCCTGCTTCGTTCGTACCGACCAATTGGACGGCGAAACCGACTGGAAGCTCCGAATCGCCGTTCCTCACACCCAACGATTGCAGTCTGACACCGTATGTACATGCAATTCTTCACACAAACATACATTTTTGTACAATCACCGCTGATAANAATTCCAAACACAGTGATTCGCAGCAGTACCATTCCGGAGGAGCTCGGTCGCGTCTCATTCCTATTATCAGACAAGACAGGCACACTCACAAAGAATGAAATGGTTTTCAAGAAGATGCACCTGGGCACGGTCGCCTTCGGTGCCGACAGCTTCGAAGAAGTCGCGAAAAATGTACGCTCGGCCTACGCCGACGGCGGCAAGGTGCCCAAGCACTCGCTCGCCTTCAAGGTTCAGCAGGCCGTGGAAGCGATCGCTTTGTGTCATAACGTCACTCCGCTCTATGACGACGACGCCGCCGAGGCCGACCAGCAGCGAGCTCAGTCCCAAATTAGCTATCAGGCGGCTTCGCCCGACGAGGTTAGTAGTTCTTCATGGCGTCCTTTTACACATTTACACATTCATGCATTTCGCATAAATATTTTGACGCTCTTTTACGTGCTGCATTTTTTTAATCGAAACAGTCATCGCCTCTTTTCAGGTTGCTCTTGTGTCGTGGTCCGAGTCCGTCGGCCTTGCTTTGGTGCATCGCGACCTCAGCGGCATGCGGCTGCAGACACCGACCGGCGAGTCGAAATCCTACCAAATCCTCCAACTGTTCCCGTTCACTTCGGAAACGAAGCGAATGGGCATCATTCTGCAGGTTCGTTCTGTTAAGACGTCGAAGACGCTTCTAATAAGCGTGCTCATTTTAAAAAAGCTCTGAGAACGAAACGGTCGCACGCTATACGTTTAATTATTTATGTAATAGGTTGTCATACATAGTTAGACAGGGGTATGACGAAGCGAGCGACAAAGCGAAAGTGACACTGATCATATGAGCTACTTCTCTTAGTACGTCTCGTCGGTGCCGTTGCCGGCATGAGTCGACTTGCCGGCGGGCGCGACGGTCGGATGGCGGCTGTGGTACATGTACTCGAGCTTGGTGACGGCGGGGTCGACGACGTCGCGGTAGAGCTGCTGCGCGCCGTTGAGCTGGGGCAGGCAGAGGTAGAGTAGGAAGGCGCACTTGAGCAGCCAGTAGAAGGGGAACACGCGCATGATAGACTCGCCGAAGAAGTCGAAGAGCGAGAAGACGGCGAACACGGTCCAGTACGTCAGCCACTGCGTGTCGTCGTCCTTGTTGTCCGTGCGGATCGCCTTGACGGAGGCGTAGGCCGGGTAGGCGAAGCCGATCGTGTTGCATACGAGCTGAGCAAAGTGCCCGAGCACCATGTAGATGGCGAACAGCCCGCCGAGCGCGTAGAGGAGCTGCTCGCGCTTGACGTTCGTCTTCGCTTCGATCCGCGCCAGCAGAGCGCCCAGCTTCCCGCTCTGCTCGTCGTAGAGCGTCTCCATCAGCGCCGCGTGCAGGCGCCTCAGGGACGGCGCCGTCTCGCTGCGAGTCGCCATCTCGTTTCGAGCCGCCATATTCCCAAACCGACCGGTCGTCGCGCGCACTGTGATCCAAACTGACCGACTGTTTGTCATCTGACGATGCGTCACTTTTAACGGTCGCATTAAGCACGCCCCACGGTCGCATTAGATGCAGTCACTACGCAGACTTCTCCATTTCCTCCCCACGCGAGAAGTGTCGGTCGTTTTACTACCCAGCTCAGCGCGGTCGAATCCGAGCGATTCCATCGCGAAAACTGCTAGTCAAGTGAATCACTTGTTCGATATTTTGTGCGTGCACGACATCTTTTATTATTATTGCAATCGCTTAGCAACCTCATAAATAAACATGCTCGATTTGAAATGCAGTTCGAAGGAATTTCTTGTTTCAGGATGAAGAAACTGGCGAGATCACGTTCTTTATGAAGGGCGCGGATACTGTGATGCGCACTTTGGTGCAGTACAACGATTGGTTGGACGAGGAGTCGTCTAACATGGCTCGTGAGGGACTGCGAACGCTGGTCGTGGCGAAGAAAGTGCTCAGCAAAGAGCAGTATCAGGAATTTGAGGTTGGCAATCGCTTTGTTCGCTTCAGTGAGAACATCACTGAGATATACTCTTCAGAAGCAATATCACCAAGCAAAAGTGAGCGTGACGGATCGATCGGAAAACATGGCGGCTGTACTTGTTCGACTCGAAAGGGACCTTACGCTAGTCTGTCTTACGGGCGTAGAAGACAGTCTGCAGGTGAGATACATTAGCAATTGAATTGAGTCTCTTTCATTACATTGCTTCAGGATGGTGTGACGACCTCTTTGGAGCTGTTGAAAAATGCCGGAATCAGAATCTGGATGCTGACCGGCGACAAGCTGGAGACTGCCATTTGCATCGCCAAGTCATCGGGCTTGTTTGCGAGGACCGAGAATGTTCACGTTTTCGGAAACGTCCTCAATCGACTCGAAGCTCACGCCGAGTTGAATGCGCTCAGAAGGTATGAAAGAGAATTTATTAAGTTGTTTAAGACTGGTTAGAGTAAACGTGCAACGTGATAAAGTCGCACTTTTCTCTACCGGTTATTAAGAACGTCACTCTTTTGCGTGCTTGATAATTGATTGCTAGAGTATAATGTGACTCTTTTTCACGTTTCCTGTTGACACTAACCGGAAGTTGTATTCACCAACGTCAAGAAAAATTATCCTAGGTCATGGGGCGTTATACAGCAAAAGTCGGACAATAGAGTGCAGATGAATTAAATTCTCTTATATCCGGGTCAATTATATCCTGGTGAAATTTATAATTATGGGCTGTAATCTTGAGATTAGAAAAGATTATGACATTGGTGAATATAGTGTTGAATAAATATTTGTTATCGATGATAACACGATGTGAACTTTCAGAAAGACCGATGTGGCGCTTGTGATCACCGGTGCGTCCCTGAAGATGTGCTTGCAACACTACGAGTCGGAAGTGGCGGAGTTGGTGTGCGCCTGCACGGCGGTCGTTTGCTGCCGCTGCTCGCCCGAGCAGAAAGCGCAGATAGTCATGTTGCTCAGGAAGTACAAGGAGCCTCTGCGCGTCGCCGCTATCGGCGACGGCGGCAACGACGTTTCCATGATTCAGGCTGCTCACGCTGGCATAGGCATCGAAGCTAAGGTGCGTGTTCTTTTTGGCGAGCAGTTATCGCATACTCGCTTCCTTATGATGCAGGCGAAGTTGGGGTCTTTAGTCATCTCTTTGATTTCAGAAAATTGTTATAGATTTCTATGTACAGTTAAACCTGCTTTGAGTGTAGCCTCTTGGGAGCCAGCCAAAAGCTTTATTTCTTCGGGTTCTACTGTATCTCTATTAGCGACCCTCCTATTTTCGTCAGTTCTAGCTTTGTGCGTAGGCTTAGATTATCAATATCCCTAAACCTGCGTCACTGAGCCTTAGCCTAAGCACCGTAAAAGATTCTGAGATACTTGAAATTTCTCATGCAAGCGAAAGCAAAGTGTTCTTGATTCAGGAAGGAAAGCAGGCGTCGCTGGCGGCGGACTTTTCGATAACGCAGTTCAGTCACGTATGCCGACTGATGTTGGTGCACGGACGGTACTGCTACAAGCGTTCGTGCTCGCTTTCGCAGTTCGTCATGCATCGCGGGTTGATCATCTCGACGATGCAGGCCATCTTCTCCTGCGTGTTCTATTTCGCATCCGTATCGCTTTACCAGGGTCTGCTCATGGTCGCGTAAGTTGATGTCGTCTTACAGGATATTTCATCATATTTCGTGACCTTAACATTCAAACTCATCAACTCTGCATATATTTTCGTCAAACTAGGTTTCTAATTGCATGCAAGGTTGACGAATTTGAATAAAAAAGTGAATAAATATGATGAAAGAACCTGTAATACTCCGAAATCGCTCTCTATTATTATTCATTTGTTACAGTTACTCGACGGCTTACACCATGTTACCCGTGTTCTCGCTCGTCATGGATCGCGATGTGAAGGCGAACGTCGCGCTCACATATCCCGAATTATACAAAGAATTGGCGAAGGGACGGTCGCTGTCGTTTAAGACGTTTTGTATTTGGGTGTTGATTAGTATATATCAAGGTGAGCCATTCAGCGTATTTTCCGATCAGAAGCTCCAGGGCTTGTGTTTGAAAAATTGCACTTTTCGCTGTACATTGCCTAATTGACGTTACAACAGTGCATTGTTTGAATCGCAGCGTCATTTTTCGTTTGGCCTCTCTCTTTGAAATGAGCGGATTTAGAATGAGAATTGAGAAGTTTTCATTGTTACGAATGAGCTCTTATACGGTCTTACATCCCTTTTTGTCACTTTTGCATTCGATTTTGTCACCCTCACATCGAGTTTCATTTTTTTTGCATTCAGTTCGAACGCAGGGTTGATGAAATTAGATGCAAAAGTGACGAATAATGACTCAGTGGTGACGAATTATAATGAAATAACCTGCATATAGCTGTGAATTCATTACCATAAATTTCACCTTAAAATTAAAGCCCCGGTGGTTTGTGATCGGAAAAATTAGGTACGATGCATTTCTCGAACAAGTGAATTGCAAGCAACATTTCAGGAGCGGTAATCATGTATGGAGCGTTGCTGCTCTTCGACGCTGACTTCATCCACGTGGTGTCGATCAGCTTTACCGCTCTCATCTTCACGGAGCTGATTATGGTTGCCATGACGATTCACACTTGGCATTGGGCGATGCTCGTGGCCGAGCTATTCTCCATACTCATGTATATCGCGTCGCTCTTCGTGCTGGACAAATATTTCGGTCGGTTGGCTTTCCTCTTTTGCGGCGATAATCGTTCCCTTCGAGCGACAATTAACGCCTGTCACTTTCGCCTGTTTCACGTTGAGTTAATCGCTCGCGTTGGAAAAAAATGATCAATAACGCGGCCTTTTCCGGCGCTGATGTGTCTACTTCCGGATTTTTGCAGATCGCGAATACGTCACGTCGCCGACTTTCCTCTATAAGGTTCTGGGGATCACGATGGTCAGTTGCCTGCCGCTCTACATCTTCAAGTTCCTCCGGCGACGATTCTCTCCGCCGTCATACGCCAAAGTCAACTGATGAACATTATGGGTATTCGCGGTCGTCTCCCCTACCCGCGCACCACTCGTCTGTGTTACATAATCAATTATTATTATTCGGTGTTTCAAAGGCGTTTATATATTGCTATGTGACGGTGATCTTTTGCGCTCGACTAAGTCGACTCGCTTTGTGCAGCCTTCTGTTTTTCTTTCGATACTATTCGCCCGTCTGCCTTACATCTTTACGCGTGTGTTCTTGTTTTGTTCTGATAAATAATTATTCGGCGAGCCACGCGGTGCGTGTTTATCTCTTGATGAGAAAGAAAGGGCGCGATGGTTCCCTGCTGGCGGCCGTCGAGAGGCGCCCAGCTTATTTGCTCTTACCGTATACTGCAAGCGGGCTGACGCGCGCATCCTAGAACGGTTACGCCCACACGGCGCTAACGGATCGACGGACGCGGTAGCTGAGTGCGAGAGGCGACGACGACGGCGCCGCAGTCAGCTGGTTGCGATGGCCGAAGCATAGTGCAACAACCCGGATGTGTCAATGATTTGGTTCGCGCGCTGGAACGGATGGAGCACGCCGCATGAAGACAACGACGACATGATCGGTTACATGGAGGCGCAGCGCGAGCGGGAGCGCGTCTTCCAGGAGCAAATCGCCGCTCTGGGCGGCAGAGTACCGCGCAGTTCCCGCATGCAGCCCCGCTCGTCCCGCCCCGCTCACCACGGCCGCATCGGCGCCCGCGGCGAGATGCGCATCTTCATGCCCGACTCCACGCGCGGACCGCCCGTCGTCGTTCGCGGTCGCCACGGCTGGACCCTCGGCAGCAAACTGATCGCCGTCGGCGCCGGCGTCGTCCTTGTCGTCGGAGTGGCGCTGACTTTGATGACGGTGAATTCGAAGCTGGCCATGGACACCTACCGCCCGTTCATATACACGATTTTCGGCGTTCTGTTCATTATCGTCGCGCCGATGGTGGCGTGCAGAATGGTTCTGAACGCTTACGACCGACGACTGCTGCGCGAACAGCGGCAATTTGTCAGTGATGATGATCCGACTTGACGCGATGACCGTCGATCGATGTTGCAGGAATCGATGACGCGCCGCATTCGTCGTCAGGGTCACAGCGCGGATGCCGCCTCCAGCCGTCTACCCACATCGATAACTTCGCGGGCGCAGTTGGCGGCGGAATTCTTTTTCGGACCGAGCAGAGCATCTTTGCCGGCACAATCTGGTTGCAGGTTCGTGAGAGAGGGAGAGGGGGGGGCGTTGCGGAGGATGTAGAGGAAAATGCCAATTGTTTAAGCAACAGAGACGCTTCCGACTGCTTTCCCGACACGCTTCCTAGCTACAACAGTGCGCTAGATCTGACGGACAATGAGCACTGGATGAAGAAATTCTTCCGCGACTCGCCGCCGACTTACGAAGAAGCTGTGATTGAGATGCGCGTCATACGACCGCTTATCCCGGTGGGACGGCGTCGGTCGTTGTCGTTGTCGGACATTCGCGCCGACGCCGTTTCCTCCGCGTCCCATTCTGGAACGACGGCGGAACAGAGTGACGGTCCTTCACAGAATGACCCCACTGAACAGACTGACCAGAGTGATCCGAGTGGTCAAAGTGGTCAAAGTGACCAGAATGACCACGTAGAAGTGGTCCCAGATGAAGAGAGCGTCGCCACGTCGCCCACTTCTACCACCGCTGACGATCAACAACTGCTGAGGAATGAAAACAGCGGCGATGATCGCGGCTGACACACACCCACTCGACAATCTCCTCACGAATCACTCTTGCTGCACAGCAATAATGTATAACTACACTCTGAGATCTGTACATGTCTGCTTAGTGTATGTAAACAGCTTCCTATTTGTTATGATCTGAGATATTTGAGCGCCATCTGCTTGTTTTGATGAATTTCGTTGATGAATTTCTATCGATCAGTATTTTTTACTTTGTCCCATAGAAACTGCGATCGGAAGCCCGTGCCAGCCTACTGAGTTTTATCTGATTTTTATGCGTTGTAGTCAGTTGTACAATGAAGAAATGTTTTAATGTAATAAAGAAAGCCTTATTGATTTTTGTTCGCGAGCTTGATCGATTTCAATTTGTGGATCGCATCGATGCCATTGATTGGCTATTTGTCGGTACGTGTAACTCGTAATGCCTCTCTTGGAATTGTTTACACGATGCGTGGTTTATAGACCTGCGAATACTGTAATGCAAGTCATAAGTCGATAATGTAGTGGTTTATGATCATTCCGAAAACTACTCGATCCAGAAGCAAAATAATTCTTTTATTCCGAAATATCAGCGGGACTATTAATTGATTTTGATTAATTTGTTTGATTAATTTGAACGAAAATATGATTAATTTTGATAATCGAAGTAAATCGTCGCGAGACCCTGTACTTTGGGGGCGGTAGTAATTCTAATCAGGGGTATCAGCGACTTATTGTGTATTTAAAGTTACAGTACAGAAGATGGCTCTATTCAGTGCTTTGTGCAAGCCGGTTCCACTGAATAATCGTGCATCTTTTTAGGAATGCACTTGAATTACTAAGCGGGCTGGCAGGATAAACAACATGACGTTCGCCGAAGCGTTGGGCTGCACGGCGATCGCCTTCGGGCCGCCTCTGTGGGTGTTCGTAGTATTCATCGCGCGCGACCCGCTGCGCATCATCCTCTTCGTGCTTGGGTACGACACTTTTCTTTATCGATTGTACAGATTGACTGATTATTTCGGCATTTCAGGGCGTTCTTCTGGCTGGTGTCTCTACTACTCTCCTCCATCTTGTGGTATGCAGTGGTGCCGCTGCGCCAGACGTTGGTCTTCGGCTTGTTCTTCTCGATCGCCTTTCAAGAGTTGTTCCGCTATCTTTACTTTTTCGTACTCAAGTAAGTTGGAGAGGAGATAGGGACGAGAAAGAGGACAAAATGTTTTTAGACGAGCTCAAAGGGGACTGGACAAGTTGAGCGCCAGCGGGATGCACATCGCGGGAGTCCATTCGCTCAAGAATGCGCGCCACATGCTGGCTGTCGGTGCGTTCCGCGCTTCTCCTTTTATACTTTTGATCCTTTGCTCATAAGATTGTTTTTAGTATGCGGCCTCGGCATGGGCACCATGGCGGGCATGTTCCTGCTCGTCAACGTCATCGCCGACTTTTCCGGCGAAGGAACGGCCGGCTTCCCTGCCTCCGTCTACGTTGCCAATGTCACCGTTCCCTTTCGTGGCCATGGCAACTATCACTTCTGTCTCATGTCGAGTAAGCATTCACGCTATTCTGCCGCATCGTTCATCACTTGATACTGACGCGATTTCAGCCTTATCCGCCGGAATTCTCATTTTGACGCATATCGCATGGACAGTCGTGTTCTGGGACGGATGCCACAAGAAGGGATCCGCAGTGCCAACGTGGTGGGTCGGCCTTGTAATCGTCATCCTCTCGCATTACGTCTCATCAGCAATCGTACGTTCCATAATCTTCCACGAGTTCGCTTGGAAACGGTGGACGTTTCAGAGTTTCTACAACGAGAAGAAAATGTACGGACTGACGTTGGGAGTTCAGCTGATCATCTTGCTGATCAATTGGATGTTCGCGTGGTACGTCATGGGTGGGTCGGTGGCGCGGATGAAGGCGGCGTTCGGGCTCGGGCCGGCGGCGGGACTATCCACCCCGCGAACGCCGATCGTGGACGAAACGGACGAATCGCCAGCGCCCACTCATCAACGTCGATTCGATGCTCATCATGTCGAAACTTGACCAATTTCCAAAGCTTTTTCATGCGTGTGCATACTTTTCATTCCCTCCGATCTGCTTGTTTCGTCCGTCAGTTACAATTGTTATATATTGTTGCGTCGTTCTACTTGTCGGTTCTCAGACTACGGTTCTACGGTTCTCTTTTATGGAAAGTTCAGCAGTAACAAAAACGCGACTGTGCTTCAAAACATGATAATCGCCATAACAGAAAGCAATCACTGGTAGTCGTATCGGCATGTTAGTGGAATTGAAAATTCAACGATTAGGTCGATTCAAGAGAATTTTGCTCCCGTAAAGTCCATTTCGGGGTGTTGCTCCATAAACCTGAAATTTTAGAGGTGAAATAAGATTATATAGGAAGGAATAGTTGCTTACTTCTTGAGAATATCTTGCTTCTTCTTTTCCTCGGAGGAGGGAAGTCCGAGCTCCTTTTGACGTTGATCGTACATCATCTTCTCGACCATGGAGCGAGTCTCGCCGTCCAAGTCGCTCAGCTTTGAATTTTCGGGCTGCACCTTCTGCGTGTTGATCTCCGGGTCGGTCGTCACCAACCGATTCCACCACTCCATCGTGTTCGCCTAAGCAAAGACATATTCAATCAGAACGCCATAACATTAATAATTAGAGGGCGTTTGGGAGTACTCTCAGACGGATTTTTAGCTTTGACCTTCGAACTCTGCGGCGTGTAAACATTTTCTACGCGAAGCAGCTACGTTTTCAAATGAACAATGAATATATTTTGCGGAATTTAATAGAAGTTGGCGCTCAAGCAGAGAATAATATCTACCCTTTGCATCACTGGTTCATACTTCACGGCCAATATTACGAAATATCAATCACTGAGATCGGATAAGTGTGCCGCATCCATTCTTTAGATAAGGTCATAAAGGCTGAAACATAGTATTCAGCCAACGGACCTCCGATTCCAGTGACGAAACTTTAGTGAAATTTCAGATCCACCGGCATTTTATTATCCTGACAATGACCAACCTTTTCGAGAGTGAGCACAATAGCCTTCTTGTCCTCGATCACCCACGAGGCGTCGCCGACTTTTACGTTGTTGAACATTTCGCCATCGATCACGGGTGGATGTCCTTTCAGGCCGATCTTCAAATGTTTCTTCGCCACATCCACCACAACGTCTTTGGCTTTCAGTGGGAAGGTAACGGCAAACGGTACTCTCAGCTAAATTTAACAAAACTGTCACTGCCGTCAATTTAAGAGTTCATTCATATCTCTGTTTAAAGGAACGCTTTTAGTAGCATGAACAATCATAAGATAGCTTATCCTATTTTTATGCATGAAAATTTAACTTACTGTACGCAACTGAAGTATTTATAGTGCCTAACGTCTTTTATGTAATATTTTAATGGTAGATCGACTTAAAGGTCAGTAATTTTATTAATAATAACTGAAACAAAGCGCTCATTCAATAAACTGTAGGTTGTCTTCGAAACTCTCTTAATAAAAGATCTACTGTGATCGATTGATTTTTTGCAAAGGGGCGTGAATTCAAAGAAATATTAAACGTATTCCGATTGGATAAGCAAAGAATAATTAAGCAGAGCATAAGAAAGAAAACATAAAGCAAATCGAACCTCAACTTCGGACAACGTCTGTGTCCAGCTGTAGTTAGGGAGATCGGAACCATTGCCGGCGTTGGGCTTCAACTTCCCTTTGTTCTTTTCGTCCTCCTCGTCTTCCGACTCATCGTCTTTCTTTTCCGCAGCTGATCCACTCGCTTGAGTCCCATCTTCCGCGGCCAGCGCTCCATTCGCCTTCTGAATTAACACAGTTTACTTGAAATAACTAATGAGGAAAATATTGGGAAATTTTTCCATCAGTAACAAGCGTCGTGACCGAATACCATAGAACGCCAAATTTAGCCTATCTTTAGCACGCAGCACGTCAAGAAAAGTTTCAGGAAAGACTGTTTTGCCGTTATTGAGTGAAAAAATTTCCCCTATAACTGCGTACATGAGAATCATCTTTCTTTTCCCCTCTCTGTTTGGCTTCGAAGGCGGCCACCTCCTCGTCAGTAAGTTCTCTGATTTTCGGTTCGCCGTTGGCGGCGAGTTCGGCCGCCTCTTTCGCCTTGGCCGCCGCGCGACGTTCGGCCAGCCGACGCTCTTCTGCCTCTTTGCGTTTGCGCTCCTGCTCAGACTTTTCGAGCGCGCTCGCTTGATACTTCTTAAACGCTGTCATCACCATCTTCTCTGCCGCCTCTGCCCCACCGCCCGTGTAAAAGTCTGTTTTTCGCGAGAGAAAGTTGAACAACACTTCGAACAGCTGAAAAAGCTACTTTGAGACGAGGCTG
>NIUQ01004158.1:0-14807 GCA_002796945.1 Plectus sambesii
AGAGGAGTGTACGCTGAGTAAAATGAGCTACAGTACAGCTCGTGGCGTCACCTGGATGTAAAATGGCGACCATTTTCCCAAAGAGCTCCCCAGCACGCTAATTTTCGTGTTTTTAGGGGTACCCTGGGTCCCCTAGGAGGCGGATCAAAAAACAAACTACACCAATCGCAAGTTTAGGCCACGGGCTATCAAACGGTGTACTCGGTTTGGCCTAATTTTCATTCCCCGCAAAATGCCAATCAACTATCATTTTTTTGAGCCACCCTGTACAAAGCGAGCGCCTAGATATGGTTGATTTCGTAATTAGGGCGTGACAGAAAGAAGACGAGTAGCACAAATGGCGCGCTATCATCCCGCCTGGTCTGCTGTTCAACTCCAGCCTGGTATCATTGAGCAAGAACTGTCAACTGTTACTATTAGGACCATCCAGCAAGATAATGTTCTTCAACATTGGAAAATGCTCATCAAGGAGTAGCTCAGAAAGCATAAAGTTAGGTGCTGGAACGGCCTGGTGGCAGCCCCGATCTGAACCCCATCCAAAATGTTTAGATATAAGTAAAGGCGAAAGTGAAGTGGCAAACACCATGAGCTCTTGGAACTTGAAGGAAAATATTCGAAAAAATTTTAATTTTTGACCACCTTAAATTTATGCATGCTGCGAATTGGTGATTAGAAAAGAAATTCGAGGATAATGGAAATATTGTAAAGGATTGAATGGGTTATAGCAATAATGTATAAATGTCCAGCTACATATTTATCATCATGATAAGTCTTTTGAAATATTAATAAATAACTTTTTGCCAGTTTTTTGTCGCGAGGTGTAGTAAGCATTCTATTGTTCATTCTCTCAAGGATGCAGATCGGATTTGCCTGTGAACGATAAAAGCGCGCGCTTACCACTGCTCTAAGACCTAGCCTTTTCAGGACAGTGGCATCCCCTATCTTTCTTTTTTAGATATTTGAAGGCTTCTCTCTGCTCACCTTTGCCTTTGTCAATTATTCTTAACTTCTGTTTTACTTTTTAATATACAGATGAATCAAAATTTTACTTACAAATGTAACGTTGTTATCAACCATGGCTTTCATATTTGTTGTAATTTGATTATCGCGATACTGCTGAATTACATCGAAAGTCGCAGTGATCGTCAAATAGCTGAACGCCAAGTATACTGTTGCCCAAAATAAAATCTTCACGACAAATTTCACAACAGTCAGTGGCGTCCGTTCCTCAGGCAGAATATTGAACTCGTTGATTATTTTGTTCATATGGTGGCGTATCTTTTTTTTGTTCATAATTGATGTCAGTTTCCCTTGATGATGTGATTTCGATATTTTTCGCGGTTTCACGCGATTTAAATACGCCTTATACATCCTCGTTTAAATCGTGATTATTTCTTTGCGTAAGCAGCAGCGGTGCTAGTGAAACCGCAATATATAATTATGTTGATCGGTATAGTACCGTCATTTTATTCGCTAGCAGATGAGGAATATTTCCTGTAGTGTAAACCTCAGTAGGCTTTGTCGATCAATCGATAAATTTGCTATGCAATCTGGGGCCAATTTCATAAAACTGTTGAGCTGTTGAGAATTGAGAAATTGAGAAATTGAGGAGCCCGCCGATTGGTCAGTTTTGAATTTCTACCAATCGGCGGGCGCCTCAATTCCTCAGTTCTCAATTCTCAACAGCTCAACAGTTTTATGAAATTGGTTCCTGGACGACGGATGAAACACGCATGGAGTCTCCAATTTTACAACGCAAAGCAACCGGCAGCGAGCACGAGAGCTCTAACTATCGAGCTGCAAACAATTAGCGGTAAAAGCAGTGAATTGTATTCATATTGTATCTTCGAAATAGATCTGATCATGCTTCAAAGAGCGCTCTAATTATGATCGAAAAACATGCGGGACACCTTATTGCGCAATGCAAAACTAATCACTTTGAGCAAGAGTAGCACTATGGAAACAAATCGAAGAACTGCAAACAAAAATCGCTGTAGCGTAAATACCTTGCCTGATTTAGTTTTACCCACATTTTCGTAAGTTACTGACTCGCAGCTCCCAGCCGCCGAGAACTACCCACATCTAGCTCGGGCCAAACATTCAGACTGGTTGCCTCAAATGAAACAAGCTGAGCAAAAATTAGCAGGAAATGTCTGATTGGAACTGCAGGCGCTCAATTTGAATCCAGCATTTATTAGTTTGCTGTCGAAAAGGTTTTAAACCTCTTTCTGCGACATGCTTAACGCAGCCCCCCGCAAAAAGTTTATGTCAAATGACAAATGATGCTTGGACTTCTGAAAACTAATACTGAATGTCTTTCAAAAGTTTACCTCGTTTGCGTTGGCAGATTGTTGGATTCGGGCGATCAGAGCCAGAAGGGAACCTTGCTATTGCCTCAAATGATTGTACAAAATCTGAAATTGTATTAGGCTGAAATAGAGGACGCCCAAACTGGCGAACGAACCATGTGCGGCTTATCAAGTCAAGCATTATGGGAATTATAAAAGTGTTTTTACTCGCTGCTCGTTAAACAAGTGGGCACATCTGAGCAGCAATCGTAAATCAGAGTTAATGTATCTGCTGAATAAGTGGATTGACCGAACTAATTTTTTGTGAATTATGACAGAGAAGTCCGATCAAACGCTGTATTGGCAACCGGTAATCGAAAGCACCATACAGAAAGTATTAAATATTTTCAGTTCACTAGGAAAGGCATGTACTCAATCATTTCTGCTATTTCAAGATAAATAAGGAAGGCAAAACAAATAAAGCTCATTTTTAAATATGCTATTCAAATTTGGTGCATTTCCAAGTGTTTACTTGACCGATCAGAAGAGCAACTGCATTCTTACATAAAATATTTTTGCTAACATCATGTCAATTAATCTAATTACCAGACAAAACAGCTCATAATTGATCAGAAAATAAATAATTTAAAAAATTTCTCTGTATAAAGCAGTCAATTCAAATTTGGCGAATACATACCTTATTTTATGCAGTCTCGTAGGCGACGGTTGTTTGGCGCAATTGAACCGGGCTTCTTTCGTCCTAGTCAGAACGGTCGGACTCAGTCTGAGCAAAGTATTTCAGAATCAGCTTTCTTCCTGTAAGTATCTGTTGCGTTTGCTAATTAGTCGATCAGTCATATTGCTTCAGTGATTCACAACGAAATGTGAAGCCAGCTCTATTTCAGGGGATTTTTCTTTGAGACTGTTAATTAGTCGATCTGTGTTAATACTTCAATGATTCTCAGCGTTTAATGATCGATAAATATGGGCGTTCATTAGGATTGTGAGCCTTCACTGGAAATAATATCCGCGCGTCATTCCCAGAACGATCTAGATCAGTCTGATCAAAATTATTTTGAAGTCAGCTTTTTCTTTGCAAGCCCTAACTCGCTGATCTGTTACAATTTGGTTCAATAATTTACAGCGCACCATGACTGGTAAACATGGTCGAACATTAGGATTGTGAGCCGTCACTGGAAATAATGTCCGCACGTCATTCCCAGAAGGGTCGAATCAGTCAGATCAAAGTATTCTAAAACTAGCTTTATTTCGGGATTTCACCTCTACGATCGTTAACTGGTCGATCCGTATTAATACTTCAATGATTCTCAATGAGTTATTGCAGATAAACATGGCTTTTCATTAGGATTGTGAGCCGACGGTTAATGTGACGCGTAAAATGTACTGTACCAAGTGGAGCTGTAACGGGATCGAAGTTTTCAAACTATCATGGTGGGGGTTGGCCAGGATTAAGGCTCATTCAACGCGGGATTTCGGCCTTAATGTACTTTACTGACACTCTTGACATCCACCAAAAGCACGCAACCGCATACAGTCGACTCTCGATATAACGGCACCCCGATGTAACGTCACTCTCGATATAACGTCACCTTGGTTGGGCCCGATTTAGTTGGCCCTAAAAGAAATTAAGGCAAAATGACCCTCGATATAACGTCACTCTTGATATAACGTCAGCTGGGGCCGGTCCCGAGGGGTGCCGTTATATCGAGAGTCGACTGTATATAACAACGATAATAAAACTCAATTTCACAACATAAAAAGGAAAGGAAAAATACTTTACTTAAGATGGCTAGTCTATTGAAGATCTCAACGAAATCTACCAGGCAGAGGAAATATTACTTAGAGAGCACGTTGGCAAACTTGTTGACCGCATTTAATGAGAAGAAATTAACGGTGAGACCGGCCTTATGCAAACTGTTGCGCTCGAGAAGGACGAACTGCTCGTCGTCGATAAAGAGCAGCGGTGCAGATCGCACCTGAGATTATTGAGAGCAGTAAAGTTGAGTGCAGATTACTTTCAGGCTTTTACCTAAGTTTTTGGGCTATGTGATGAGTTACTGCCCTGTCAACTGCTAAGGCGGAGTAGTTATGCTGATATGTAGCGTGATGTGAACAATCAGTTCGCGATCAATCGACCGCATCGTCAAGTTCTTGCAGTTTTAGTACAGCAATGACGCCGCATAAGTTAAGTCTCTCAACTGGTCTGCCGCCAAGAGAGGCCATAGTTTAGCACGTGGTTGCACCATGTTTATAAAGTTACACTGCAGGACTGGACCTACCAAATCGAAGTGGCAACGCCGAAGCAGTGCCAGCGTGTGTCTAGCAGCCTCGAGCAACCTAACATGTATGTGGTAGATCTCATCAGGGCACTCTTGCTTAAGCCTGTCAAAGAGAACCACGGAGAACCTTGTATCTTCAGCTGAAGCACTATGAGGTGAGACTGAGCATCAGTGAGCGGCGGACAATAATTATGCACAATGCGTTGAATGGAAAGAGGATGGGAGGACCGTCCCACAGAAGCTTCCTGTGAAATTTTTGTAACTTCATATCTAGGATGTGAGAGGAAGGTTTGCTTGCTTTCATCTCCACGTTTATGGCTGCCACTTATGCTTGCAGGATGGATGGTGGAGTTGCCACTGTAGCGCCGTCATACGCTAGACGACTGAGCGCACCTTGAGTTTCTTGCTCAGAGATATGTGAGCGTTGAGGAAGTATGAAAGGTTGCTTCCTGAATCGCAATAGTAGCATGGGTGGTGTGTCAACGTTGCTTTGGGGATCGCTACGATAAGCGATGGCGCGGAGTCAAATATGAGCGTTCAGTAGGGCGTCATGAGGGTTGATGAGTGCCGTCCTTAAGGGAAGCATCCAGGTCCTGCTTGTTGGAGTGGCGAGCTGTGCATCGAGGCGGCTCCTTACCGGCTTGAGCTGGCAGGTCGGCGACCGCGTCTTGTCTTATGAGCCACGAGGCGATGTCTGTTCTCTTTCGCGTGCGAGCGCAGGCGGACGTCATGAGAGGGGCGAGAAGGAGAAGAGTGATAATATGACCGTTCTACGCCTCTATTCAACGCTTCAACAAGGGCGGGAGACTGCCTACATCTGAATATAAACTTGTGTATAACCTAATATTTAAAATATAAAGAACAAGAGGGAAATGCGAGCGTGAGCGGTTCTACTTTATCCAACTGCATGTTCCACTCAATTCAACTGTGAGAACGTAAAAGCAAAAATAAATCCCGTAATTCGGCTGCTCTCTGTATGTCATAAATTTCTGACCAATGATACGATCATATCAATTCGGAACGTCGGTAGGCGAATGCACTCGACGCAACAATTTATTGATGACGTCATTTGGAACCGTTTGCAAAACTGACGTCATACCAAAGCGCTCGCTCACCTTGACCGNGTCGGTAGGCGAATGCACTCGACGCAACAATTTATTGATGACGTCATTTGGAACCGTTTGCAAAACTGACGTCATACCAAAGCGCTCGCTCGCCTTGACCGACATTTTCGTCTGTCCACTACCACTGTATCACTTTGCCCAAGCGACAATAAAAGCGCTCGTAAGGACATAACGGCCATCTTCTGTTCAGTGACGAAGTGGGGTTGAGTGAAGATCTGCTCAAGGGCTAAGTGGATTCGCGTTGTCAGTGGTCGACGAAGCGGGACTGGTGCACGCATCTGACGCACGCGTCTGACGTCCACATCTAATAGTAGCCAGTAGTGAGCGCCGACGGCCAACACGAATTCACTCGACTGGCCGCTGGCACTGGCGACTCGACTGATCAAATGCGACTCCGATCGTCGTCTCCTCACCCAAACACGTGGTCAGCAGATCCGCCGGCCGCAGAAACCGACTGGCGTCTAGGTGACGAGAAAGAGGTCGATTCTTCGTTTCTTTCACACATTTACCTTCACTTACTCGAATGTTTTCTTCTGTAATGTAGTGAGGGTTTTAAATAGAGCTCATTTCTGATGTGATTTAACTAGATTAGTTTTGGATTTATGATATGGTTAGTCGACGATGATATATCATGATCAGATCAGGGGACTATTAAAAAAGGGCGCCATAATTGCTTAAAACGGCCGGTAAAAACTAGACGCGTGTCACTGTCAATAATGCACGTTTTAAAAGCGGTTGGTAAAATGATTTGCGATCAACTGCAATGAAAAGTATGTTTTCTGCTTCTTTCTCCTTACTATTTCCATTCTTCTAGTTATTATATGTATGCTTATGNGGCTGATAAAATGATTTGCGGTCAACTGCAATCAAAAGTATGTTTTCTGCTTCTTTCTCCTTACTATTTCCATTCTTCTAGTTATTATATGTATGCTTACGGACTTTTTCGGTAACTATTCGTAATTGTAAAAGCGTTATATGAACCACCACCAATCTCCGGTAAATTGAGGTAATACAAAAAATTGCCAGTCACACTCGCTGCGCACTGGCAATTGACCACCACCTTATCCTCCTAATTATAATGTGACTGCGGATTAATCGCACGTCTAATTAACCTTTCTCTGACCGCTCGTGTTAAACATCTTTTAGCTGTCTTTTATTGGCCCATTGATTAGTCTACATAAATGACCGTCCGCTGTGAATAACGGCAGTCTCTAGTTTACCGCATGATATAAGTAATAGCAGCGCTCGTTTGTAAGAGGTTGTTGTCATCGACCATTTTGAGTTTAATTTTGTACCGATCGTTTAAGTTATTTCCATCGCTAATCCTTGTTTATCAAATGACATGATACCATTAATGCATCACTGCTTCATATGGCTAAATGTTATATGGAAAAGTGAGCTATTCAAAGACACCAAAGAATCGCACAGTTATTAATGAGTGCAGGAGGACTTAATCGTTGTCGTTGAGAGATGGGGATCGCCGTGAGGTCGGGTCAAAGGGGCTCCATATGAGATGGTGATGGCATCGGCTGGACCGGCCAAACCAGTAGAGAGGATATTAACCACGTCTGCGATCGGGGCTCTTGTCTATGAATAGACGCATTATCCGGTTGTATATTGACGCTGTCGTCATTTTGTTATTCGTACAGTGCCTACTTATATTTCCAATATAATCGTTTTTCTGATACTTGCAGTTAATCGCAGGTTTGGAAGTTTACACCACCGAATGAAAGTTGCAACATGTCGTCGTCGTCGAACGAGAAGACCGCCTCTGTTGCTCAGACGGCTAAAAGTCAATTAATCGTCATCTTTGCGGCTGTCATCTTACTGCCACTGCCTTTACTCTACCCCGAGAAGGTAATAGTCGGCGTTTTTGCAAACGTGAAGTAATCGTGTTTTAAACTATAGGAATATGTTTGTGCATAAGTTGTGCTGCTGATGGGCGTTCTGTGGATGACGGAGGCGATTCCGTTGCCCGTCACCGCCTTACTGCCCGTATTTGTGTACCCAGCGGCGGGTATTCTACCGGCGCATGAAGTCGCCAGCTACTATCTTACGGTATGCAAATTTCCGCCGCTCAATCGATCAGTAACATCGTTACTATTTCATTTTTAGGACAGCAACTTTGTTTTCTTCGGCAGTTTGATAATGGCCGTAGCTATTGAGAACAGCCATCTACACGAAAGGATAGCGCTGCGTATTCTTCTGCTGACTGGCTCGAATCCGCGATGGTTCGTATTATATTTTGGTCCTACGCAGGTATTAGGCGTCGGGGTTGGGGCTCAACCGGATGTTGTTTGTACGGCGACCAACGTCCTAACAGTTTACTAATGCGAGAGGGAGCGGTCAGATACAACCGCTCGGCAGCCGAATAATAATCCAAGTAACTTGTACAGATGCATCTTAACCGATCACTATGATCACACGGTATATCAGTTCGTTGCGAAGGTTGCGTGAACAATGCGAGTTACACAAATGATTTCAGGTTGATGCTGGGCTTCCAGTTGGCGACATGCGTGCTGTCGATGTGGATGAGTAACACGGCGACGACGGCGATGATGGTGCCGATCGCGATGGCGGTCATCCACGAGTTGCACGAGTTCCAGTCGGAGGCAAAGATGACGTCATCGGCGTCCACCGGCAGCGTCATCAAGGTCGAGGATAATCCCAAAAGTTTCAACAGCGAAGACCGTCTCTCCTTCAAGGAGCTCGACATCGCCTCCATCCCCAAGAAGGAGCTCGACGTCTACAAGGGAATCCTCTTGTCCATCTGCTACGCCGCCACTATCGGCGGCACTGGGACTCTGATTGGCACCGGGCCAAATATCGTTTTGAGCGGCGAATTAGATAAGTAAGAAATAGAAGAATGATTGTTGATTTAGTTTTTGATTATTTGCGCTAATTTCATTGCAGATTCTACGGCGGCAAAACGGAGATCACGTTCGCTAGCTGGATTCTTTTCGCGACGCCCCAGATGCTCGTCTGCCTGCTCATTTGCTGGTTGTGGCTACAGTACCTTTTTATCGGCAAACGGTAGTCATACCTATAGTCAGAATTTGTCGATCAGTAACAAGAAAAGATTAAATAAGGAGAAATGCTTCGAAAGGCGATAGCCATTGTTTCTATAAATTTACTTTATTCACGTAAAAACGTGAATATCAATCTTGGGGGGAAAACGGTTTTCGCACCGAAAAACCAACACATCTTTGTTAGCTACGGTGCCAGGTTCGATTACTTGTTACTGCTTGAAAATTTTGACTATAAATCTGTTTGGATAGCCATTTTCTGTTATTCCTAATTGCAGACAACATACAAAAAGCGATGATCGTATCAAAGTGATGCTGCGAAAGAAGTACGACCATCTCGGCTCCATGAGGTAGGAATTGTCATCCATCAAAGAGTTCTTTCGGATGCCGTAATTCGTTAAAAGAACCACAATTCAGGTTCGACGAACGAGTAGTATTCTTATTCTTCCTGCTGCTTGTGGCTTTGTGGTTGTTCCGTGAACCGAAGATCATCCCTGGCTGGAACCATCTTTTCGACGAAGGGTGAGACTGCTTATTGACTAAAGATTTCTTGGTGTTCAACGTCAGTACGTCAATTTATCATCCTCACGAGACTAAACTCTTTGATGCCTTAAATAAAGCAAGACGGTATTTACATTAGGAAATCTTCAGTAGATGATAAATTGATGTTATGGCAGGGGCTTGAAATTACTTATTCAGTTGAGTGCGGTACTTGGGAGACTGGCCAAAATGATCGGTATAAGCCAACTTCATTGTATGGTAAGATACGCTTTTTGGAACCTATCAAAATTACCAGTTTGAGTAACAGCGATATAAATGAATTCTACTCCACCTGAGCTTACTTGAGTTGTCCTCTAGATTCGTTACGGACGGGACAACAGTGATGTTCGTGGCGTTCCTTCTCTTCGTCTTCCCGGCGGAGAATCCGTTCGCCCCCTCCGGCAGTGGGCGGTGCAAGACCTTGATGAACTGGGACCTGATGCAGAAGAAGTTCTCCTGGAGCACCGTGATGCTTTTGGGCGGCGGCTTCGCGATGGCGGCGGGGGTGAGGGAGAGCGGCTTGTCCGATCTCATCGGCCATCAAATGGCGTCCCTCACCATTCTACCCACTTGGGCCTTCCTTGCCCTCTCTGTCACCATCATCACTTTCATTACCGAATTCAGCAGCAACGTCGCCACCGCTTCCATCTTCATTCCCTTGATTGCCGGCGTGGTACGATAGAAACATTTATTTTCTCTTGAAATTATTGCTCTTTTCAGGCCGAGCAAACTCACATCAACCCACTCTACTACATCCTACCCGTTACGATATCTTGCTCGTTTGCATTCATGCTGCCCGCAGGGACGCCTCCGAATGCCATCGTCTTCAGCGCCAAGATTCTGCATGTCATGGACATGGTTGGGACTTTTTATTTTGAGTATTTGATTAAATCTTGTAAATTTCAGGTAAAGGCCGGTTTCTTCATGAATACGATTAGTATCGTAATTACTATAGTGTGCACCCACACTTGGGCGTATTGGTTATTCAATCTCGGCAGTTTCCCCGATTGGGCGATTTCTCCGACTTTTAATGGAAGTGTTAATGCTTCTTAAAGTACTAGTATGAACGGTACAGTAAAAGCCTAGCTTGAACGCCATAAATAAGCCATTTTAACTCTATATAAGGAAAAATTGGGGTCGTTCGATATTTTGACGATATCACATGCGTTCAATAACGTCGCTTTTTTAGAATTTATAGCTCGCCCGATTTCGAGAGGTTTTTACTGTACTGTTTCAAGTTGTTCTCCTGTACATAGCGTTTTACTTGTTTAAGCACCGATTTAAAGCCCACTCAATGCACGTCATTATTGATTGTTTGATCGACTGACTAACTGTGTAGTCTTTCGGATAACCTACTGCAGTATTTGCATTATCATTTGTACAGCTGCTACATTGTCACCAAGTGATATCGCGCGATTTGTTTGACTGATTCTCTCTCGCATTTGTCAGTAAACTACAGTCAGTTATTGCATTATGTGTGTGCGGAAGGAGGCGAACAAATAAATATTTTTGGGAACATCTGGATGGACTAGCAGTAAACGAACACAGACAAATAGAAATCGTTGAGCTGTCACTATGCATAGATGCAAACAAATATCACTTAGTGAAATTCTGATAGGCGTAGTTATGGGAATGATTTTTTGATCAGTAACAAGAAATCTCGTCAGGCACCGTAGTTGGCATAGATGATGTCGCTTTTTGATGCTTTACTACTCTTCATCACAAAGAATGATGACAGTTCCTTCAGTTTTACGTGCATAAATTGATAAAAAGCGTTATCGAACTTCAAAGCAGTTTGCCTCACTCAGTCTAAGATTTCTTGTTACTGATCGGCAAAATTTAACTACCGAGCAGATAAGCGTCGTTCAGCCGCCACTGAGTGGGGGTATAACGGCGACCTCAATACCGGGCGACAATGTGAGCTGCTGGTCAGGAAGGACGTACTCTTGACCGACGGCGATGACGCAGCTGGAACGAATCGGACCCAACTCGGGCGCCAGCTCGCCGAATAAGAGTGCCTCCAGCTCCTTGGTGTTGATCGTCCGCGGCAATTGAACACTCTGCTCGGATCTGCCGATCAATTCCCGCGCTTTCGCGAAGAATAACAAACGACAAGTGACAGTGCCAGCGTCCATACTTCTGCCGCGCCTTTTACCCGAAAGCTAAAATCGACCACTGCAGTATATGTGTGGACATTATTTCATTTTCAAATGTACGCCGCAAAGGCTGCTCAAATTCAAAACCGAAGACATTAGACTGGTTCCATATGGTTTAATCTAGCTAAAGTCGGACTCAACGCAATGCTAGAGAGTATTTGCAAAGTACGACTTTAGCTAAAATATGCGATATGAAACCGATTCAGTAAGACGAAATCAAGCAGAGTATTCTTTCATTCTATAAGTTTCGGCGCAAAATTCACTTCTCAACCACAGAGGGCATAAACAACGCTGTGCGTATAAGTACAATTGTGAACAAATAAGTGCACTGAATGGTCCATCCGGGAACACTTCACAGCCCAAGGAATACAAATGGTCTCAAGTTTGCATAAAATCGCTGCACATTAAGATTATCATTAATAAAGAATCACCAAACAATTGCACAATGTCGAATTTCTATTCTGATAAATATCCTTGCTGAAAGGGATAAAAAAATAAATACTCGGTGACCAGTACGACATGAATTTCGTTGAAAATCAATACTGGCACAGAGACAAAGAGAGCAAATTACGTATATCCTCGCGGCTTTGCTCGCTCATAACATCTGTAACGTTCGACCGATTTGGACTTGACTACAATAAAAAATACTTATACCATATCCATTTCAATAAGGACACTTTCCAATGCAAAGAGGGCATTTTTCAAATCAAAAAGAAACATTGGTCAAGTCAAGCCAAAATGAAAAATGTTCTCGTCTTTCATTAGAAAGTGTCTTTATAGCGATGGAACTGATACATTGTTCAGTTCTCAGAGGCCGGCGGTCAGAATGTAAAAACTCGATGAAAAGTAATTAAAAGACGACTTCGCGAAATTTCGTCGTAATTCTGTCAAACGCTATCAAAGTTATGAGACAAGAAAACCGCAAAGACAAACGGAACAACAGCCTGTTGAACAGCAACATGCAAAACAATATTCTAATCCTGCACTCACCATGGTCAACAATAAATACCACAATCAACAACAAGAGAAGCGTAGCAAGAGAGCAAAAGCATGCCAATCACATTCGGAGTATTACGTACCGATATCATCAGACCGCGGATCAGAAGCCATGACAAGAAACAAGCGAAAGTAATATCGCCACAGCAAGAAAAACAAACGCAAACATCCCTACCATCGCACGCTCATCACGTTTTTTTAATGTTTAGGCTGCGATTTTTAGCTCACCAATACATCCGTCTGGCATCTTAATTCGTAACGTTCACATTCAACTTAATCATCTCTGCATTCCATTTTGTCACCCTTGCATTCAATTTCATCAAAAATGCGTTCGAATAAAACGCAAAAATGACGAATTGTGAGCAAGAGTGAGGAAACTGAGTGTGCAAGTTACGAATTACGATATAGGACGCGTGATAGAAGAGAAGTATTCGAGTGACCGAGCAATCTTCAACTTTTAATGTGCATATGGGGTCCCCCTGGACACTTGCGCTACTTAAAGCTGACGAAGGTATCGGAGTGCGATGACCTTGGCCATAATGCGAAATATACAGGAAGAAATGACATTTGCGCATTAAAAGCTAAAACTCGGTGAGTCACTCAAATCCCACTCTTCTATTAGAATCAGCCCTCACCTTGAAAAAACGTGACAAGTCTGCGACAATTGGGGCGCGCAAGCGCAAACAAGCGTTAACAACTGAAACAAACATGACTATTTTAAACTTTCAGAGTCCTTCCTTATTATTTCGTTCGTGGATAATGGTGGGATCCAGATTTTCCCACTTCCACTTCTGGGTCTGAGCTTTGTCGTCGCACGGTTCCATGAAGAGTTCGCCGCGCTCTGCGTCGCAATCCAGACACTGATGGGATACCGGGTGGAACAACTGCTGCTTATCGATGAGATACTTCCAGTGCTGATTGCCTTGCATGCCGTGGCTGTAATCACGGCATCCATTCAAAATATATCGTTTGAACATTAAGATTCGGTGGGCACGCTTCCTATTAAGTGGGAGGCCGTATTCTGTTTCCAACTACTCCTTTGGATTGATCGCTCATCTTCGAATATCTATTATATACCATTTACACTTTAAAACGGACACGTTCCAAATCAACAAGGACATTTTCCATATTGTTTGACTATAAAAATGTCCTTTTTGATTTGGAAAGTGTCCTACTTGGTTTGGAAAGTGTCTGTATTGTGTTCTCACGTTAGTCGGTCTCTTCTTTCAATTTACTGCGATCGGAACTAAGGCTTCATTCAATCGCGTATCACTTCACACCGTTCTACATACATTTTAGGTTATACATAAGAGAATGATTATATACGATACTGTATCATTCTATCGCGCTTGAACCTATTTAGCTATTCGAATAACTAGATGACATTATTACTATCGAATACGACATCATTCTGTGGTGGTATTCTCCCTGTTCGCCATGGCGAGGCGAGCAATGCAAAACATATACCCGTGGCGCAATCGATTTATATGTTTTGAATTGCTCGCCTCGTCATGGCGAAGAGGGAGAATACGGCCACTGATCACACGGTGTGACAGTCCGTTTCAAAGTGAAAATGGTTTATGTTATAACCATCCTCTTCCCTCTCCATTTATATTGTTGATCTGAATGTTAGTAAACCCGAATAAGTCTCATCACTTGTACTGATTTCCCATCACGACCAAGTTGCAACACTTACCAAGGAAAGAGGATGATAGGAGCGCGCCGAACGGAAGTGGCGACGTCGAAGCACATGGAGCGCTCCTTCGGTCGGATATCTTTCCAGAAGCTGAATCGGAGGTTCTGCTCGCCGCCGCCGGCCGGGTCGTCCTTCAGACATTTGCGCAGTTCGAAACGCTCTTCTTTGCCTTTGAACTGCGTGTCCACGCATTTGTTGGCCGCTACGTTGCGCAGTTCGCCTAAACTCATTTATTCCATTAACTTTAGGCTCTTGAATCAAGCTCTATAGTCAAAATTTTCCGATCAGTAACAAGAAACATGAGATTGAATAAGGCATACTGCTTCGAAAGCGCTTCTTTCGTTCGACTTACTTACGTAAAAAACCAAGCAAGCGACTATCATTCTTGGCGAAGAACGATTTTTAGGTATCGAAAAACAAGCTCATCTTTGTCAACTGAGATGCCTCGCACAATTTCTTATTGCTGATCGAAAAATGTAAACTATATCGATTATGAACCAACCTGACGCTCCATCTGCAGGTTCGATGGCCGGGTAGAACAAATCCTGATCAAACGCCACCTCCTTCATGAACCATTCGAAAGATTTGCACTTGAGCCGATCTCTGACCTCTTTCTGCTTGCTCAGATCACCTGCACAAATCGTATAGTTAGATTATCAAACAAATGCAGAGTGTGGACGA